>VDFB02075924.1:0-94644 GCA_007258455.2 Sequoia sempervirens | reverse complement strand
ACTAGCTATAAGAATCCAAAATGCTCCAAGCTCCCATGATAAAACTTGCATGATAACTTTACTTCAAATGTGGATGCAAAATACAATGCCCAAGGGTTGTATTTATAGCCTTTCCCAAGCATATAGTGAGGTGGCAATAATCAACAGTCTAAATTCGAACAAGAAGAATGGATGGTGAAGATGAAGAGAATAAAAATGTTGTCCCCTTGACCAAAGACAACATGCCATTTAGATGGAAGAATCTCTTGACCAATGGGAAACATGCCATTTGGATGGAAGATTCAAGTGTGGGAAGAGAAGACCATGTGCTTCTAAAATTGGTGGAAGTGTGGGGGGAATAAGTCATGTACTTTTTAAAATGAGTTGAAGATAATTCTAATTAAAAATTCGAGTTATTTATTTTCATGTGACCTTGGTGAGGTGGCACAAAAAGTTGTAGACATGTGCTTGAATTCCTAATTGAGATTAGTGAAGATTAATTAAATAAAACAAGCTTATGGAAATTTGTTTATTTAATTAATTTAGAAGAATATGATTTTAGATTTGGAGAATTTAGAATATGAACAATATAAATAAATTGAGAATTTTTGTATACGTAGTCGAATATTAATTAAATAACTGGTATTTAATTAATTAAATGCCATGACTATTTTTAGGTGTATACATTTACATTACATTTTGGCCCATCTTTCCATGTTTATGTGAAAAACCCTAGAAGGGCTAGAAAAAACATTCAGGTGCCAAAATATTTGTTTACAATTCTGTGATATATTATTGACATGCCTTTGTTTGTTGCTTTGAGATATTTGGTATGTACCACTCTGTGTGATGTTAGGCATACTTGTGGCACTCATAGGTGTGGATGAAGAAAGGTGTCCCTAAAATGTCGAAGTGGTGGTGGAATAATGAAGTGCAAGCATAGTGTGTATCTATTTTGGAGCTTCAAGAATAGGAGGAGCACCAAAGGTAGGTGTCCAAGTGGTGGTGGGAGGTGGAGGATTAGTTTCAAAAGTACCCACAAGTGTACTATTTTCAAATGGTGAAGTATGACCAAAATCTTTAGCAAGGTTGGTTGCAAGACTAGGTATGAATGTTTGATTTAGCCCTTGTGATGGAGTTGTGAAATCTTGATTTAAACTCTGTGCTACAAATGTCAGGGAGATAGGAGCTACACTTTCAAATGATTGATGTATCCTTGATCAAAATACAATAATTATATCATCAGGATGTATCCTTCCAAATCCCTATGTTTCTTTTGGAATATATTGTTCCCACATCAACAACACTTGTCCATCACCCATCAATCAATCTCAGTTTTTCAATTTGATTGAGCCAACATCATTTTTTCTTTTCTATAATTTTATGGATGCTTTTTTTTGTATACATTATCTTTTTTCTCACATGTGTATCAATCCATGTATCCTACCTACCATAATTGTATCATGGTCTTCCATATCATGGTGCTATAAAATATAAGTTACTTGTGATTTATTTTCTTATGCATGCATGTATAGGATCATCATGGAAAAAATAGGCCTTTTAAATGGTAATAAAATTCAAAAAACTGAGTTAGGCAACTTGATGTAAAAAATTTGAATAAGTTATCTATATTATTTCAAAATATGTAAGAATAGAATCTATAGAAAATTGAATGCAATTTCTAAACTACTAGGTTTAATATTTAAAAACAGTGTAATCTATTTAGAAAATTTGAAATTTCAATGCAAAGAGCACTTAAATTTCGTGTGGAAAAAATAAGAAGTAAATCATTTAATTCACCCTAACCACAATAAAATGATAATATTTTTTAATAATATTTTAGATATAAGTAGAGGACTCCATGTCCCTCGTGTGATGCATATTTTTGTAATTTTTTTCCAAAGTATATAATTAATTATGATTTTTTTATTACAACTTTTTAAAAAATATAAAATGTGTATGTCCTGACCACCTTAACTTGGTCAAAACTTAATGAAATTCATTTTTTAATCCTATAGTATGCTAAGATAATGTGACATAATGGCTCGGATTCAAAAATGTGATATCAGTTGAAATCTATAAAAAAAATTCAATCAACCTATCAATCAGACTTAGTCGTAATTCAAAAAGAAATGAATAATAATTATTTATTAAATTCAAAGTAAAGCATAATTTATATTAGTGAAAAGCTGAGAATATTCTTTAAAAACCCTTTTTGTTTCATCATTTTTGGGTAAAGAAAAATTCATCAGCCACATACCCTACACATACCCATCATATCGCAACTTTTTTGCCCATCATGATCTTGCACATACCTGCATGAGACACAAATTGTCACCTTGGTTCCTTATACCTTGGTGAATAATGTCTCATGCAATATCAAATAAAGAATGTTCAAACCATTATCACATAACTAGGAATTTCATCCTCCATCCATTATTTTGTTTTCTTTCATCACCTATCCCTCACCTCTTCTATTGCACCTATCTTCTATTTTTTTTTTTTCAAGAGCACACTTGTGTTTTCTAAACCCCACCATCCTCTCAAGGGGGTATCCTCATCCTTACCATCCTTCCTCCTAGTCACTCTTGAACCTTCAAATGATTGGGGCATTTTCCCTAACCTAACCACTATCTTCCAATAAATTTTATTCTTTTTTTAAATGATGTTTTTTCATAACACCATTTTAAAGAAGGATAAAATGTAAAGACCTAAAATTGATACATTTTCAATTATTTAATAACATGGTAATTTACCCTATACTTGATTGAATAAATACCTATTTATCATAATAATTATCTAATTTTCATCACCTTATGAGTTAAATAATATTTTATTATTTAATTAATGGACTCATTATTGATCACTATTCACCTATATCCTATTTCTAGCTTAAAATTATTTAATCATCCTCATCCTATAGTCTACCATACGTAAATATTAGATAAATAAATCCAAATGTTTTTTAATCTAATTCCCCCCATCCTCATATCAAAAATTAAATAAATATTTATATTTATTTAATCTGTCTATTTTCTCCACTTTCTATTAAGTGGATTAAAATCAATTAGCCCCTTAACCTTATACTTGCACATGCCAAATCCTATTAAAATCCTCTCAAATAATGAAAATTTATCCAAAGTGTACAAATACATGGGTCCTTTGTACACAAGAGTATAGGATTTTGTACAACACACATGATTCAAGTACTTTCCAATCCCTTAAGGGTGCTCCCAAGTACCCCTCTCCATATTGACCATCCACCTTTTCCAAGAGGATTCTCCATCATAGATTCTCATTCAATCTTGGATTCCTCTCCATCAACCATCCATATAAGGACACTTGTTCTCCTCTCATCCTCCTAAATGTCTCAACCAATATGAGCCCTTGATCTTTTGAATCAATTCTAGTTGTCCAATCTATATGCCAAAAATATATAAATTCACCTTGTCCTAAGTCATTTTATCATGTCCTCATATATATTGTTATGCTTGCAAGGAGAGAGCACACATATCAAGATTGGAGCACAACCACCATACCATGTGTAGACATCTAAATTTAGTCACTTCCATATGAGTAAATTTACTGCCTTCCTGTCTATCATGTTAATATTAATTTATTAAATTTATATTACACCTTTTGTCTCATATCGGTAAAGCATTTAATTTAATAATTAATACTTTGCTATTCACCTTATTCCTCTAAATTAAATAAATACACTAATTTATTTAATTTAGCTTCATTTTCCCTTTTGATTTAGTAAAAAATCAATTTAAAATCTCACTTTCTCTCTCTCCTTGTCACATCCTCCATAACTCGTTTAATCAATTAATTTAATTAATTCATGATTATGATGTGCATCCTCTTAATCAGAGATTAATGTCACATCCACCTACATTTTCCACTTGCCTCTAATCTCCCATTAATTAGCCTAATCCAATATTTGCACAACCTTAACCAAGGTCATTAGCCATTTTTAGCACCACTTTTTGGTCAATTCTTTCATCTTCCCTTTTTTGACATTGACTCTCCTTCCCATGAGAATTTTTAATTCTCATTTATTTATCCCATGTCTCTCTCCTTCCCATGTGAGTTTTTAATTCACATTTTATCCTTCCAAGGCTTCTAGAACCTTGGACTTGTCACAATCTCCACATGTGACCAAGTCCCACCTTTTTGGAGCCCACCTTTTATCTTTTAGACTTTCCTAAGAATGTGAATTTTTAATTCACACTTATTTCCCCAACCACCTTTTATTTTCCCATGTAGATTTTTGAGGAATTCCAAAATTCCTCAAATGTCTCTTTTCACTCCCACTTGGGGACAAGAACTCCCTTTTTGTGAAATCTCTCACTCCCCAAGGTGCATGTCCTTTTTCCACCTCATGTACCTTCTTGACACCTTATTTACACCTCATATCCTCTTGTCCACTTCACCCTCCACATGTCAAGATGTGAGGGCTTGTGGGTCTCAACCCACCTTAGCCCTTCATCTTGGCCTTGTTGGAGCAATCTTGACCATTGAATTCTCTAGAGAATTCAAATTCTCCTATAAATACCCCCTCCTCAAAGGGTATTTTCAACACTTTTATTTTTCATAACTATATGCTGCCCATTTGAATCCTCAATCTTTTACCATCATTTAGCTATCTCTTCAATCATCTTGCACATTGAATCTTGCATTTTAGTCACTCAAACAATCATCTAAGGAGCACACAAAACCATTACAAGCAAGGGCCAATCAAGGAGAAATCAACAGCAAGGAAGGTGAAATCGTTTGTGTCTTATTTTGTCCATTTTCCTTATTGTTTATCACTCTTTTGGCTAATCTTGAGGTGTCCTTGGTATTTTGTCATTTACATTTCTTAGTTATTTTGCACATTTAGAGTAGGATAAATTCTAATGTATACATTTCTGGCACGCCCGGTGGGACCCACAAATGGGTCTTGCATTTAACTTCCTTTTTGGATTAAGTATTTTGCAGGAAAAACTCGCAGAAAGGCGGCAGCGCCCTCTGCCTTACCGCAGAAAGGTGGCAACGCCCCTATTTTACCGCAGAAAGGCGGCAGCGCCCTCTTGGCCACTACAAAAAGGCGGTAGTGCCCCATATCTGAAATTTTTATTCCTTCTAACACATTTGCTGTGATTAGAGACATATTTAGAGGGCTTTGCTAACACTTTTCTTGCAGTGGGAGGGGCACAACTTTCCTTTTTTCTTAAAAATCTGACAAAGTTTACCGCAGAAAGGCGGCAGCGCCCTCTTGGCCACTACAAAAAGGCGGTAGCACCCTACATCTGAAAGTTTTATTCCTTCTAACACATTTGCTGTGATTAGGGACATATTTAGAGGGCTTTGCTAACACTTTTCTTGTAGTGGGAGGGGCACAATTTTCTTTTTTTCTTAAAAATCTGACAAACTTTACCGCAGAAAGGCAGTAGCACCCCCGCAGAAAGGCAATAGCGCCCCCGCAGAAAGGCGGTAGCGCCCCCATAGAAAGGCGGCAGCGCCCCGCAGAAAGGTGGCAGGGCCCCCACAAAAAGGCAGTAGTGCCCCCGCAGAAAGGCGGCAGCGCCCCCCAAAAAGGCAGTAGCGCCCCCACAAAAAGGCGGCAGCGCCCCCATAGAAAGGCAGTAGCGCCCCCACAGAAAGGCGGTAGCACCCCAGCAGAAAGGCGGCAACGCCCCCACAGAAAGGCAGCAGCGCCCCCGCAGAAATGCGGCAGCGCCCCAAAACAACACAGTTTGGAAGGTAAAATAGGCATTTTGGCTTCATTTTTGCTCTCGTTTTTTGTTGTTTTCAAGTAGTAACCCTCTAACATTGTTTTGGCAAGGATATTGGTGTTTTTTGCTAACGTTTTGCAGCATATTAGGGCGTAATTGATTAAGGACGAAGAAGAAGATAGCTAACATTTGCTTGCAGGGCCATCTATTTGATCAGATTTTTGAAAACTATCTTTGTTGTTTTGAAACATAGTCTAATTAGGGGGAATAAACTTCATTATTTGCTGTGATTGCTTGTTCTTGTGTCACCCAAGGGGGCATTAATTCATTTTCGCTTTCCCCTTGCACTTCGTGTGAGCCTGGGGAGTAGTTGGAGACAGTTAGTGTCTTCTTTTTAGTGGGACCTGCTTGGGGATTTCATCACCCCAAGGGACGATTCCAACCACGCGTACCGGCGGGGTATATAAAGGGGGGAGAATGAAAGTTCTACCCCAATTTAGTTGCGTCGTAATTGGTGGAGCGTCGAAGCTAGGGTGATACCTAGATAGACATGAAGAGTTGGTCCGAGCCTTTCAGTATCTCGCTGGGGTTCCCGACTCACGCTTTTGATGGACTGGTGTTCACGGTTGTGCCTCACGTACCGAGAGTATATCGAGGACTCCCTAGAAGCCTTGTGCATCCTAGATTAAGACTTTGCCTTGCCATACCCTTAATATTAATCATAGGATTGTGCTTGCTTGAAGTGTTTCCTTGTGAAAAATATGTCAAATTTTTGATACTGTGGCCTTACTTTATCATTTGGCGTCCTTGCCATAGCCATTGCCATCAAAACCAAACTTTGTCTTACTGCAGAAAGGCGGCAACGCCCTCTGCTTTACCGCAGAAAGGCGGCAGCACCCCTGATTTTACTGCAGAAAGGCGGCAGCGCCCCTGATTTACTGCAGAAAGGTGGCAGCGCCCCTAATTTTGCTGCAGAAAGGTGGCAGCGCCCCTGATTTACTGCAGAAAGCTGTCAACGCCCCTGATTTTGCTATCTACGCCCCTGATTTTGCTGTCAACGCCCCTGATTTACTGCAGAAAGCTATCAATGCCCCTGATTTTGCTGTCTACGCCCCTAATTTTGCTGCAGAAAGCTGACTACGCCCCTGATTTGCTGCAGAAAGCTAACTACGCCCTTGATTTACTACAGAATGTTGACTACGCCCCTATAACTTCCCAGGGCCATCATTTACAAACCATACATCGGATCGACTTCATCCAAAAACCAAAATTGCTCAATTTTTCAAACTCTACCCAGTGGTACCTTCCATTTCCTCCTATCAAGAATTTGACCATCCCAGGGCGGCCCCGCATCGCAGGGTGGACTACGCCCCTTTAACTTCCTAGGGCCATCATTTACAAACCGTACATCGGATCGACTTCATTCAAAAACCAAAATTGCTTAATTTTTTGAGCTCTATCTAGTGGTACCTTTTATTTCTTCCTATCTAATTAAACCAATCCATTCCTCTAATCAGATACATATAATCATCTTCATCTAATCACAATTATCCAGTCAACATCATCTAATCATTTGATCCTATTCCATCAAATTGATCTAGTACTTTAATCAAATTCATCAAATCATCTACTCGATCCAATCATCCGTCTACCGAATCCCATCAAAATAAAAAGAAATCCCATCCAATCATCCTAATCTGAGCTTTTGTCCAATCCTGATATGAGCTTGACCAAAATCCCGATTTGAGCTTTAATCCGTTCCCATCCAAAACCTTTTATCCATCCTCTTTATCCTTTCACTATCATGATCCCTCATCCTCCATCAATAGTAGTCAAGGGAAACCCTAATTACATGGACGGCGATAACAAAATTCTTGTCGATGAAGAAGAATATGACATAGATCCCCTTGATGCTATCATCACTAGTAAGCTTTCTCCACCCACTTTCCACAATCCAATCACCCCTTCCAGTTATCCCGTTATGTCTTCATCCATGCCTAATCATGATCCTTATGCCACCTTTGATAATGGATATCTAGTATCTTCTTCATCCCCATATTTGTCATGTCCTTCATCTACATCATCCTCTTATTCAACATCCACATCCTCTTATCCTCATCTTCCATCACAATATTCCTATTACAATTCCCCATCCATGTCCCCCTATCGTAATCCTCTTTCCCAATCTTCCCATACTAATCCTACATCCACACCCTTTTACCTTAATCCTACATCCACATATCCTCATCTTAATCCACCATCCCAATATTATAATCCATCGCCCACATCTTCGTGTTCCACTATACCACCTATATCCTTTTTTCCTAATCCACAGTCCATGTCCCCCTATCCTAATTCACCACTCCAATATCCTTACCTTAACCCTCCATCCAATCCTAGTCCTCCATCTACTCCTAGTCCTCCATCCAATCCTAATCCCCCATCTACTCATAGTCCTACATTTAATCCCATTCCTCCATCTCACCCTAGTCCACCAATCCATAATTCCTCATCCATTTCTGCCACCCTAGCCAAGCCAACCATATGCAAGTCTCTCATTTCAGAAGTTCTCCAAGGACTCATTACAAAGAAGCCATCCCCAACTCCACGCCTTGAAGTCATGGAACCATGCCATCCCGATCCATCATCCACGGTCACTAGTGATGAGACCCTCCTCCATACCACACTTATTATTGATGTTACCACCTCTAATACTGCTCAAACCATTGAAACCATTGAACCCACATCTCCTACTAAGAGAACCACCGAATCCATCGAAGACACCCAATTCCAATCCACTCCCTCTACTCCTAGATCTACCCAATCCATAGAAGATACCCAAATCCAATCCACTCCTCCCACTCCTAGTAGCACCAAAACCCATTCCAATGAATCTCATGAATCTCCCATCCCTCCATCTTCCCCACTTGAAGAGTCCCAACAAGACTCTATTACCATGCCTCCCACACACAATGAGTCACGCCAAGAGTCTAATCCAAAGCATGCCAACATATCTCCTTCTCTAGATCAAGATCCTACCATCCCATCTAGTCCACCTCAAGATCACAGTCCCCCATCCATTCCATCCCATGATCCCCTTGTCATTCAAGCTTCCACTGCTCCATCTCCATCTCCATCGCATGAGCCTACTACCACAAATCCAAATCCTATCATGGCCCCTACCCTCTCCCGATGTTGCTATCCCATCATCACCTAAAAATGCATCCCCACACCACTTGCATATCCCCTTGGTCCTCTCACATTCCTCCATGGTGGTCTCCTTGCAGAAGAAAAACAAAGCATATACACCAACCCTCCTCTTCCACCTAATAATGAACTCGTGATCATTCTTCCACAATAAAAATCTTGTCCTAGATCGAATTCTCAAGAGAATGAACTATCAAGGAAAAGGTTTAGGCCTTCATGAGCAAGGTATTATAGAGCCCATCCAAGCTAAAGAACATTTGTATCCGCAAGGTCTTGGATGTACTACTCATGACTCGCAATCCAAAAATGTTGGTACAACCTCTAGACGTCCTCAACAAGCTTCCAAAATAAATATAGGCTCTTTCCATCGCTCCACCAAATCATATGGCCATCCCTCCTCTATCATATCACCTCAAAACAACGCCCATCTTCCTCCTTCATCCGCCTCCATCCATTTTGGGTCCTTACATCCCTCCATCCACCATGCCCCTGTTTCTTCCAGGTTCCACGCCTATTTTGGGCCCTTATATCCCAAAATCACCTCCTCCATCTCGCCCTATCCATCCTTTCTCATCCATCTCATCACCTATCCATCTCTATCCATCATAAACATCCTAATCGTGGATCAACAGGCACTTACCTAAACATCCTCCATCTACACATAATCCCCATACTCCTACCTCCATCACTCCACATCATCCATCTCCTCACACCCATCCCATTGCTACTAAAAGCACTTTGGTTGTTAAAGAAAAAATGCATAAATCCAAACATCCACATGAATCTAAGGCTCCTCACGTCCCCTCCAAAAGACGTGGTGAAGAGAAGAAAAGTCTAAATCTAAATAAAATTTGTAGGCCACAAAGGCCCACCAAAGCAAAGATCAAAACCATGTGGATCCCAAAGAAAAAAGATGCAATGCCATCACATGAAAAATCAGTAAGAACATCCAAATTCGCTAATCCAAAAGCTCATCATACACCCCTTTCATCTCCTAAGTCTCTTTTGGGTCCTTATGTCTCGAAATTCACCATTCCATCTCCTCCATTATCCCAACATTCTCCATTCCTTAATCCTATTATCTTTCCACATCCACCACCACATGTGCCAATGTTGGTCCTGAACATATCTCCCCATCACATATCCACCCCATCATTCTATCCATACCCTTTCCAGCATCCCATCCATTATCCCATATATCAACCCCATCAAATCCCTCTAATTCATCCTCATGCATAATCTATTTATCCTAATAAGGTTGTACCAACATCCAATAGTTGGTTCGAACATGGGCTCTTAATACCTCGCATAGAACTTGATGCTTGAGTCCTTCATCCATATCCTTATTGCATGTCTTCTAAATCCCCTTATCAACATCCATATCCTTATCCATTTTCATTCCCTTGCTATCCACAAAAATCCAAAAAAGTCCAAAAATCCAAAAAAAATCAAAAACTCCAAAAAAAATCCAAAAAAGTCAAAAAAGTCAAAAAAGTAAAACAAGAAAGAGAAATAATTTGTCCAATGGTAAAAATCAAGTAAACAAGCACCTTGGATAAGTACCCATGATAAAAACCTGGCAAACAGGCGTCATGTGTAAATCCCCATCTGCACTTGGGGGAAACTTCCTGATATGCGTTCCCTCCATCCGCTATGCTTCCAGCTATGCACCCGTCTTCATGTTATCTGTCATAAATCCCCCCATCCCACCTATCTTTCGCATCCTACCATCATATCCCATTTATCTCCTCATCCCTCTATCCTCCTTGTGATCTTGATCAAAATAAGGGCACCTATCTATGCATGCTTTGGACACCTATTGGTATACATCCCCTTCATCCATGCTCTATCATATTCCTTAGTCACCCATCCTATTCTCATCTAGTTATCTCCTTTATCTTCCCATCCACTTGTCTTTTGTCCCTCATGCCTCCTCATATATGACATATCTAGAGTGGGGGCATTTGCTTCCTTTGTGACATAGTCCTTGGAGACATCATCTATCACAACATCCCTTCATCTCCCTATCCATCTATCATAGCATCCCTTCCATCTCCCCATCTATATCTTCGTATCCATCTATCCTGGCACCCCTTTCATCTCCCAATCCTTCTATCCCTATCCATCTATCACAACATCCCTTCATCTCCCTATCCATCTATCCTAGCATCCCTTTCATCTCCCAACCCTTATGTTCCCATCTATTCAACCAATCCCTCCCATCCCCCATCCCTATATCTCTATCCATTCTTTCATCTTTATCCTCATCCCATCTCACAATCCCTTGTCATTGGTATTCATCTCATCATCATCACCCCTGCTTCTTTTGCACATCTTTCGAATCCCCTATCACTTTTCATCACTCACCTATCTATCATATCATCCTCCCAAGTCATTTTATTCCTTTGGATAACTATCCCATCCCTGAGCTTTATGTGATCATTATCATCCTATCCAATCCAACAGGTCTATCCTATCTTGTCATATCGGTCCCATCTTTTTATCCACTTATCCTATCATCTTATCATCCTTTATCCATTGTTTGCCTTTGGTCTTGACGAACTACGTTGCCCCTGCGCTTTCACGTAGGCAAGGTCGATCATTTGATCCGCCCCCGGGGTTCCATCATCGATCTTCATTGTCCACTTTGCTCTTCTATCATCTATCATTGGTCTTTCTCCTTTTGTCCATCCTATCTTTACCATCCATCAAGGTCTCCATCTTGGTCAATCATCCACCTTTCATTGAACTACGAGGGCTTTGCGCTTTCACGTAGGCAAGGCTAATCTTTGATCGGCCCCCGAGCCCCTAGGTCTTTATTGTGTGTCAGTCCCATGTCTGGTCTTCCTTGTGTCGTGTCATCAAGCTATGCCCTTATCTAGCCAGTTCTTCACAAACAAGATCCACTTGTATCATGAGATCCAATCGATTTTGAACATCCTACGTCATAACGATCTTTTAGTTTCGTATCCATCATCTTTGGTCTCAACAGGATGCATCCTTCCTAACAGACCTCATCAATCCCATCCATCCCCTTGATCCTATGGCAAAGGACATTTGAAATTGATTGCGATCTTTGGATGTTTTTGGCTTTTGTTTATCATTTGAACTCCCTATCATCACTTGTCAAGGCCGCCATGATCCATCATATTATGGCGTGTTTTGATTGGTCCACATAGGGGCATATCTTGTTCTTTTGTTTGATTGTGTCTTCTTGGTTGTCCCACGTAGTACCCGCCAAGATCCCTGAGGTCTTGTGTTATGCTGGGGCATCCTTTCGTGCTTGTGGTTATCTCAATACTTGGCCCAACCAAGGTCTTTGTGGCTTTGGGATGTTGGGATAGCCTTCTTGTCTGTTGTGTTTATTTCATGCATTAGAGACTATTACGCCTTGGTTCCACATACCCTGGCACTTGGTGTCTTATGCTATAGCAAAAATCAGTGCTCCAAAGATGGCAAATTGCATTAGGATTGCATCTCATTTTCCATTCTATTGTCTTGCATATATCCCCCCATCCATCCTTATCTCTATCCAATCTCCATCCATTCCACTTAGCCCGAATCATCTAATCATATCCTTGGTCTAGTTCTCAGTCTTGTTACCAGCCTTGACCCATCATCCTCATCATCCATTAGTATCCTTCCCTATCCCTTTGGTGTTTTTTTGGGATGTATCCTTCCCTCATCAACAACACTTTCATCATCATCATTGGGAGGTATTCTTCCCTATCCCTTTGGTGTTGTTTTGGGATGTATCCTTCCTTCATCAACAACACTTTCATCATCATCATCGGGAGGTATTCTTCCCTATCCTTTAGTGGTGTTTTGGGATGTATCCTTCCCTCATCAATACCACTCAGTGGGATGTATCCTTCCTATCCTCATGTTGTTTTGGGATCTTTAATTCCCTCATTGACAACCCTCCATCCATCATCAACCCATTTTGGCTTGTACCTTGACTGGGGCAACATCATCTTTTGTCCTCAAATCCATTTGTGCTTCATCCATTTCCATATCACTTACTCTCTTCCCCATCACCTTGCATCATCTTCCTCATCTCCCCTTGCATCACATCATCTATTTCGAGAGCACACACGTGTTCTCTTCAACCCGCATGTCCTCTCATAAGCATCCCTTCAACCTCTAATTTCCTTTCACTATTTTCTTTTGTCCCTTCCTAGTCACCTTTGGATGACTGGGGGCATCTTTTTCCAATCTAACCATCTTCTTCTATAGGTTCTATATTTAATATTCTTTTTGAAATGATGCTACTGTGAATAACTATCCTCAAAGAGGGCAAAATGTAGACATCCAAATTTATCACTTTTCATCTAAACATCCTTCAGTCCGAAGCACTAAGTAATATTACTATTATTTAATTAATATCTTTTTAATTCTACTAGTTCCTAAGGTATTTAATTACACCAAATACCTTACTCTCCTTAATCCCCTTTTCATCAAATGAATTAAATAAATATTACATTTATTTAATTCCTCACATGTCATTTTCATCTAATCCTAATCCATCTCCTAATCTCTTCATTAATGATGTGCACATGCCTAACCCTTGATTAGGATGTGTCACATCCTCCAAATTTTGCAAGTTGGCTTCTAATCCTAATTACTTCTCCCCAATTATCCCCACTACTGACACTAAGCCTAATCTCATTCAAGGAATTTTAATTTCTTTTTATTCTTCCTAGATTCCCTTCTTTATACGAATTTTAATTCACATTCCATCCTTCCAAGGCTTCTAGAACCTTGGACTCTTGTCACACCTTCACATGCACCAAGTCCCACCTTTGGAGCCCATCTTTTTATCTTAGACTTTCCTAAGAATGAATTTTTAATTCACACCTCCTATTTCCCCAACCACCTTCCTTCTTTTCCCATGTAGATTTTTGAGGAATTCCAAAATTCCTCAAATGTCCCTTTCACTCCCACTTGGGGACAAGGAATCCCTTTTTGTGGAAATCTCCTCACTCCCCAAGGTGCATGTCCTTTTTCCACCTCATGTACCTTCTTGACACCTTATTTACACCTCATATCCTCTTGTCCACTTCACCCTCCACATGTCAAGATGTGAGGGCTTGTGGGTCTCAACCCACCTTAGCCCTTCATCTTGGCCTTGTTGGAGCAATCTTGACCATTGAATTCTCTAGAGAATTCAAATTCTCCTATAAATACCCCCTCCTCAAAGGGTATTTTCAACACTTTTATTTTTCATAACTATATGCTGCCCATTTGAATCCTCAATCTTTTACCATCATTTAGCTATCTCTTCAATCATCTTGCACATTGAATCTTGCATTTTAGTCACTCAAACAATCATCTAAGGAGCACACAAACCATTACAAGCAAGGGTCAATCAAGAAGAAATCAACAGCAAGGAAGGTGAAATCGTTTGTGTCTTATTTTGTCCATTTTCCTTATTGTTTATCACTCTTTTGGCTAATCTTGAGGTGTCCTTGGTATTTTTTCATTTACATTTCTTAGTTATTTTTCACATTTAGAGTGGGATAGATATCAAGGTATCACAATCCTAAACCCTAATCCCTATATCCTATACACTTAATCCTATACCCTCAACCCTAAACAATATCCCTCAACCCTCAACCCTATACCTTAAACCCTCAACCCTAAACCCTCATCCCTCATCCCTATAACCAATACCCTCAACCTTATACCCTAAACCTTAAACATTATCCCTCAACCCTATACTTAAACCCTAAACCCTACATTCAACCTTATACACTACACCCTAATCCCTAAACCTATTACCCTCAACCCTATAACCAATATCCTATACCTAATCCCTATACCTCGTGCACTTAACCTTATACCATTGAAACCTTGAACACTATCCCTCAACCCTCAACCCTATACCTTAAACCATAAACCCTACACCCTCAACCTTCATCCTTATACCCTATACCTAAAGCTTATACCCTAAACCCTAAGCATTATCCCTCAACCATTAACCCTATAATTAAACCCTAAACCCTACATTAAACCTTGTACCCTAAACCTTGAACCCTAAACCCTAAACCCTAAACCCTCAACCCTCAACCCAATACCCTCAACCCTATACCCAATATCCTAAACCCCAATCCCTATACCCTATATACTTAACCCTATACCCTCAACCCTGAACACTATACCTCAACCCTCAACCCTATACCTTAAACCCTAAACCCTACAACTTCAACCCTCATCCCTATACCATATACCCTCAACCTTATAACCTAAACCATGTACATCATCCCTCAACCCTATACTTAAACCTTAAACCCTACATTCAACCTTGTATGCTAAGCCCTAAACCCTCAATGCTAAACCCAATACCCTCAACCATATAGCCAATATTCTAAACCCCAATCCTTATGCCCTATACCCTCAACTTTTAACACTATCCCTCAACCCTCAACCCTATACCTTAAACCCTAAACCCTACACCTTCAACCCTCATCCCTATACCCTATACCCTCAACCTTATACCCTAAACCTTAAACATCATCCCTCAACCCTATACTTAAATGAAAAACCCTACAATCTCAAGCATTAACCATATACCTTATACCCTAAACCCTAATCCCTATACCCTATACACTTAACCATATATCCTCAACCTTGAACATTATACCTAGACCCTCAACCCTCAAACTTATACATAAATCCTAAACCCTAAACCTAATATTCTCAACCCAATACCCTCAGCCAAATACCCAATATCCTAAATCCTAATCCCTATACCCTATACACTTAACCTTATACCCTCAACCCTCAACCCTATACCTTAAACCCTAAACCCTATACCCTAAAATTTATACCTAATATCCTAAGCCCTAAAAATTATACACTATACACTTAACCCTATAACCTCAACCCTATACCTTAAACACTAAACCTTACACCCTCAATTGTCATAGGGGGAGGGATGGATTGGGGGGAGAGAGAGAGAGGTTGGGAGGAAAATGGGAGATAAAGATAAGTAGAGAGGAAGGGAGAGGTAGAGAGACATGAGAGATAAAGAGTAGATAAAGAAGGATAGATGGAGGGAGAGAGAGGCGAGATAGAGAGCAATAGAGAGAGTGTGGTAGGGAGTGATTGAGGGATATGTGGGTAGAGAGGGATAGGTGAGATAGATAGAAGTAGAGAGAGATAGAGATAGATGGAAGGAGGGAGGGTGAGCGAGAGAGGGAAGGGAGAGGTAAAGAGGGATAGGTGAGATAAAGATAAGTAGAGAGAGAATGGTGATATATAGAGGAGAGTTATAGAGAGGGAAAGAGAGAATGGTGAGATAGAGAGGAGAGAGTGAGAGAGAAAGAGGGTGAGGGAGGAGGGAGAGAGTGAGAGAGAGAGAGGTAGAGGGAGGGAGAGAAGAAATAGAGAGTAGATAGGGGAAAAGGTAGGGAGGGAGACATCTAGACAGAGGGAAAGAGGAGATAAATATAATTAGAGAGGGAAGGAGAGGTAGAGAGAAGTAGAGAGGAAATGAGGGAGGAAGGGAGAGAAGTGAGATAGAGAGGTGTAGAGAGAGTGATAGGGAGTGATGGATGGAGAGGTAGGTAGAGATGGATTAGGGATATATAGAGTAGAGAGGAAGAGGTATGGATGGACAGAGTGGGAGGTGAGATAAAGAGTAATAGAGAGAGAGTGGTAGGTTGTGATGGATGGAGAGGTAGGTAGAGAGGGAGAGGGGATATATAGATAAGTAGAGTGAGGGAGAGAGAGGTGAGATACATAGAAATTGAGAGTGGTGGAAGGAGAGGTAGGTAGAGAGAGGGAAGGAGAGGTAGAGAGAGGAGAGATAGAGAGAAGTAGAGAGGGAGTGAGGGAGGTAGGGTGGAGAGAAAGGTGAGATAGAGAGGTGTAGAGAGAGAGTGGTAGGGTGTGATGGATGCAGAGGTAGGTAGAGAGAGGGATTGGGAGATAGAGATTAGATAGGGAAGAAGAGAGGGAGAGAGAGGTATAGAGAGGGAGAGGGAGGTGAGAGAGAGGTGAGGTAGAGAGAAATAGAGTGGTAGGGAGTGATGGAGGAGAGGTGGAGATAAGAGAGAAAGGAGGAGAGAGAGAGAGAGAGAGAGAGAGAGAGAGAGAGAGGAGAAAATGAGTGAGATAGAGAGATAAATAATACAACTTGCTGATTACTAAAATTTGACCTAATTACTGAAACTTGACATGTTGATTACTAAAATTTGGCTGTCTTAAATTTGTGAGATCTTCCAAAAAATTAGAATTTGCATTATAACTCCTAGAAATCTGAAACCACTCTCAAACATCCTAAAACTATATACATGAAATATAACTTAAAGTATAAGAAAGTAAACGTCCATATGTAAATGTTTATTTCATGTATATAGTTTCCCTCAAAGATAACATGAAGAAAATAAAAAAAGAGAAGAAAAATAAATTCAATGTTGACCAAAATGCAAGCACACTATAACACACTTACATTTTTTCAATGCATTCACAAAACATCAGCACGTTATAATGCACTCATGCTTTTTCAATGCATTCAAATAACGCAAGTGTGTTATAATGCACTCACATTTTTTCAATGCATTCAAATAACTTGAGTGCATTATAATGCACTTGTATTTTTTCTTGCTTTGGGAATCCCCAAGTCTTTAGCTTGGATTTTCTTTGGATTTCCACCCCAAAGGCTTGGAGAGCCTTCCCAACATCCAAAGACATGTTTTTGCATATTCTACAAAATTTCACATAATCTCGTTTGTGCTCACCTTTAGGTTTGCACATGTTTCAAGGTTGAACAAATTGAACACTTGGGTAATGTTAGACTCTCTCTTAGCTATCTAATGATGTAATTTTTTCATATTTTGAAAATGTTAAGCTTTTGATCTAAAATTTCTTTTGTTTGTGTGTTTGATTTTTGGCAAAAACTAGTGTTTGGTGTTTTTTTGTTATAAATTAACCATTCATTGAAATTTCAAATAAGTTACATTTTTAGAAACTAGACTCCATTCTACACATATTAAAAAAAAAAAAATTAGTTTCCAAAATTTATAGGGGTAGCACAACCAAAATTCTATTTTTCAAGAAGTGTCCACTTTGAAAATTAGTAAAAAATCAAATATTTATTAAAAATTTATCAAAAAAATCAAGCATAAACTACATACTGTTAGCTAATTTCTCACCAAAGGAATTTAAAAAATACTAAAAAAAATTTCACCATGCTAGGTACCCACAAAAGTTGCTATGTTATGTTTTTCTGACAAAAATAGCACCAATTTTTGTGGTCCCCTCTTTTGAACCCCTTAATCTCAACTATTTTCAAAATAAATTAGTAGTTTAGAAAGTAGACTCAGAGCACTATGATCCTTGTTTTTGTTGCATCTCAAAATTTTGAATGTAACTATCCTCAATTTCACGTCCAAGGTCATTATTTCCTGATTTCGAAAAAAAGTGGTTACTTCAGCCCCCTTTTTGGCCCTCCATCTTTTTGCACTTACCCATGAGTTTAATATGATTACTAGTTAGTTAACTTCTATAAAAGTGAATTTTGATAAAGAGGTGAGGGCTCTCTTGGTTTTATGTTTTTTGCTAGAAAGTTGGAACAACTTGGTAATGGCTATGACTCTATCTTTGGTTCAAATACATTGAAATTTGATGATATTGTTGGTGTTATCCTTAGTGAGGAAATGCAATGGAAAAACACATGTGAGAGTTCAACATTAGGTAATGCTTTGATTGTAGAGAACATGGGAAGAACAAAGGAGAGAGGGAAAAACCCAAAAAATCATGGGAAGTCACAAGGGAAGTCAAAGAAAGGAAGATCTAAATCCAGAGGAACAATGGATTGTTGGCACTATGGAAAGCTAGGACACTTGAAGAAGGATTGTTGGTGTCAAAAGGGAAAACAAGGTGACAAACAACATGATGATAGTAAGGAAGTTAATATTGCAAGTGAAATTATAGGATGCTTTAATTATATGTTTAAATAATGCTAATGATTCATGCGTAATAGATTCAAGGGATTCATTTCATGCCACACCACATAGGAAATAATTTGTAGATTATGTTCAAGGTGATTTTGGATAGGTATATTTGGGTGATGATGAAACCTGTCAGATTGTTGGAAAAGGAAAGATAAAAATAAAGTTGCAAAATGGAAATGAATGGTTGCTATAGGAGGTAAGGCATGTTCCAAATTTGAGAAGGAATTTAATTTCTGCAGGACAACTACGTAGTGAAGGCTGCATAGTTACCTTTCTAGACAAGGTCTAGAAAGTCGCTAAAGTTGAATTAGTAGTAGCTAAAGGTGAAAAGGTAGACACATTGTATTTGTGTACTGGTAATACTTATTCTAATTTAGCTGCTACAGAAACAATTGCTACTGAGATAGTTACTTGCTATAACGATAGAAGAAAAATTGTGGCACCATAGACTTGGGCACATGAGTAAGAAAGGGATGAAAATCCTTCACTCAAAAAAGTTGCTACCAAGTTTGAAGCAGATTCAATTGGATTTATGCAAAAATTATGTTTATGGAAAACAAAAAATATTTTGATTTCTCAAAGTTGGGAAAGAGAAGAAGAGTGAGAAATTAGAGCTTGTGCATTCAAATGTATGGGGACCAGCTCGGGTATATTCTCTTGGTTGCTCTTGCTATTATGTTACTTTTATTGATGATGCAACTAGGAAAACATTGGTGTATTTCCTAAAATAAAAATCAAAAGTATTTGAAACTTTTAAAAAGTGGAAAGCTTTGGTTGAGAATGAGAAAAGAATTTTTTTGAAGTGTCTCAGATCTGATAATGGAGGCAAGTATTGCAGTAGATAATTTGAAAATTATTGTTCATACAATGGAGATTCTAGGCAGAAAATGGTTCTTGGAACCCCACAAGAAAATGGTTTGTCTGAGAGGATGAATAGGACCATTATGGAGCATGCAAGGAACATGAGATTGCATGTTCGACTATCCTTACAGTTTTGGGAAAATGTTGTACATACTACTTTTTATTTAATAAACAGGGGACCTTCAAATCCTTTGAATGGTGGCATTCCAGAGGAGGCATGGATGCATAAATAGGTGAATTATTCATTTCTGAAAACCTTTGGTTATGAAGCTTTTGTCCATATTGATATTGAAAATAGAACCAAGCTTGAGGCTAATTCTAAAAAATGTACCTTCATTGGATATGGAGTAGATGAATTTATTTATCGATTATGGGATTATGAAAATCATAAAATCATTAGAAGAAGAGATGCTATATTCAATGAGAAGGTCATGCATAAGGATCAGCTAGAGGAAAAGAAGCATGAACAAGCCAAAAAGGAATATGTGGTGCTCAATGAGATTCCAAAAAATAAAATGTCACTGGTACCTGATGCTCAACAACAACAAGTTATTCCATAGACTCCTACAAGTGTTAGACATTGTACAAAGATAACTAGACCTCCAAAAATATTTTCTCCATTGTTATATTCTATATTATTAATTGATTCTAGTGAACTTGAAGGTTATGAAGAAGCAATGCAGGTAGATACCAAAAAGTAGGGGGAGCTAGACATTAAAGAGGAAATGGATTCCTTGTTGTAGAATCAAACTTGGGACTTAGTCCAATTGCTTCTATGTAAAAGAGCATTGCCACATAAATGGGTTTACAGGTTAAAGGAAGAAGATGGAGGCAAGAAAATATATAAGGCTAGACTTTTGGTAAAATGTTTTGCACAAAAAAAAGGTATAGATTTTGATTAAATATTTTCTTCGATTCTAAAGATGCCTTCTATTAGAACTATTCTAAGTCTTGTGGCTGTGGAAGACTTGCATCTTGAACAATTAGATGTGAAAACAACATTTCTCCATGGGGATTTGGAAGAGGAAATATACATACAACAACCACAGGGATATGAGGTCAAGGGTAAGGAGGAATTTGTGTGCAGGTTAAAGAAGAGTTTGTATGGCTTGAAGCAAGAACCTTGGCAATGGTATTTGAAATTTGATAGTTTTATGGATAAAATATTAGGAATTAACGTGTCTCAACCTTGGAAATTCTTATGTTATTTATTTATTATTATTTTACATTTTCTCATGGACAAATATCTTTGTTGTTATTAAATATTTGTGCTCCATCAAAAGGGGTGTGAAATTTTGAGTTGGCACTTTTACCACATGTTGGTACCTTGAAAATTATGTTATTAGTTGTCAAAAGATGCCCACTTAGTGGTATAACATGAAAAGCCTATTTTAAAGGATGTTATGACATATTCTATGAAAATTGTAAGGGATAAAAGTGGGGGATATCATTTTGGACGTGAGAATCATCTATGACACACATAAGAGAATCTTTGAATAGTTATTGATGGTTTGACACATGTAAGAACATCTCTTATTTTATAGAGATTCTTATGGCATCTTGTAAAAGTTGTAATGTCATGTAAGAGACCATGTTTAGCATGCAAGAGGTTGAATGAATTTTTACCATGGTATTTTCAAATCTTGTTTTGAAACATGGTAATATTTTATGGTGGTATTTTGAGCCCCCATGAGTCTATATATTGAGGGGTTGAGTTGTAGACACTATGAGATGTTTTACAGGTACACAGGTGTTGTCGGATTGAAGTGGAGTTATAGTGGATGGATTATAAACATACTTGTTAATACAAGCTATTCATCTCTTCTTTGGTGGAGTTTTTTCCCGAAAGGGTTTCTCCATGTAGTGCCCCTCATGATACTATTCCTTTTGTTACTATGTGGATACTGTTTACATTTGTTACAGACTCAAGATGACATGGGTGATTGTTTTTCCTATTTGAGCTTATGTGTTTTCCTTGGATACACATGATGGTGTTTTATGATGTTGATAATATAATGATGCATGGTACCATCTTTCCTGATTATGCTATATTGTGTGACTATGTAAATTGTTTAATACTCATTTCATGATGTGTAGGATGTTGTGTTGATGTTTGACTTTTGGGTGAGGGGGACGGTGTTGCATCGCTCATACGTGAGCGCCCTGCCACACCGCAATTCTCCCTCACAATGTGTTTGACAGTAGATATATATATATATATATATATATGTTGTTCCAACACTTGTTTTTATGCAGGACTGCAGGTACCGGGCACCGACTCCACCTGCATCGTCAGGTCTGAGCGTGCCCAATATACCCAATGGTTATGACGTGGTTTAAGGATTTGACAAGGAAGTGTCCATGTTTGTGTCTGTCGTCTGTCAGTATTTCGTCTTGTTATGGTATCGTACTGTTTCATGATTGATCATTTTAAGTCGTAAATCTTGATGCGTTTATCATGTTATTTGGATGTGTATCAATCTGGATAATTGGTAAATTAATGCAGTGCTTGTATTAGGCATAGTCGTTGCTTATGTCCATTTAGGCCTTGTCTTGAAGCTTCATAGCTTATTTTTATAATATGGATTTGATAAATTAAATTATTAAATTTTAATAATTTAAATATTAGATTAATGTAAAGGTTAAACTATATTGAAATTTAAATGAAACACAAAATTGCATAATGTTCATTTTAATTCAAATTCACAAAGTTTATGATTTAAATTTAAATTACTTGATAAGTTTTAAATATTAGACTTGATGGAGGGATGTAATATAATATTACCCCTAAAGTAAATTTTTAAAATAAATTCAAATAATAAATAATAATTAGATGTATATGTATTTATATAATTATATTAAAAATTTATCCACTCGAGTCTTCATTAAATTTAATAAGCATGAATTAATACGGGTTAAATTAATTTTGAGTAAATCAATTTAACATCTAATTCTTTCTGTTACTGCAGTCGAGAATAGTGGGGGTAGATTTCTATTTTGCTAAATTCCTCCAAGTGTGAAGCAGTGTAAACATAAGATGCCAAGTGTAAAATGAAAACAAAAAGTAAGCTTGCCACCTATATTCCTGGCTTCAGCGAGAAACCTTGGATTTTTTTTCCGCAATTTATTGGGGAGTGATGGAGAAAAAAGGGATGGAATAATTTGGTGGGAAAAGAAAAGAAAAGACAATTCTTGGGGAGAGGATATTAAGGGAAAAGAGAGGGAGTTGCAGAGGGAATTTCAGCATAACCCATCTCCAACCGCAAATCCTTCAGGTTGGTCCCTTTAATATTTGTTTTATTGTAAGTTAAAATAGCTTAGGGTTGTATGTATTCTATTTCTTTCTTTGTTTCATGCGTTAATTTTCTTTTGAATTCCTTCATTATTTTTTTCATTAGAGCTTATAGACTGGAAAAAGGCATAATAATTTATAAAACCTTCCTCATACTATTGGCATCTGGTTACAATAGAAATACTTGTACTCAGAGTGTTGTAGAGGTTTAGGTAATCTCTCTGATTTCCATTGTCTGCTCGTGTCATCTGCAACATTTAAACAAAATAGGAAGTTTAAAGGTTTAAATCACCTTCTTGATTTATTTATTTATTTTACTATCAAGCTACCACATATGGTCAATGTATTTTTAGGAAACACCAAAAGGGGGTGAAGGTAATTTATATTGCTATTCTTCATGCTCTATTTTAGTTTAACCCCACCCATGTTTATTCTTTGGCTGCAAACCCTTTACTCCCTTCACCTTTGACGTTGGGGTATTTCTTTTACTGTTATATATTTTATATAATCTCCCTAATACTTTTTGTGACCTATCTTAGCTGCAGAATTTAGACTCTGTAGGATGCTCAAATTTTTAATAATCTTCCAAATACCCTCCACAACTTCATCACTTCAAACATAAATGACTGTAGAGGCATGAATCATCTCCCTCATCCTTTTAACAATCTCTTTCAGCTGTAGCACTTCTTTATAGGAAATTGTGGGGGCATTAAAAAGCCTTCTTGAGCCCATTCACAGCCTGTCACACCTCATCTCCTATGTTAGAAATCCTAATCGAAAGTACAGAGGATGCTGGAAAGGTATGTGAAATCTGGTGCAAAAATCTGGCTTACACCGTCAATTACATTTCCTTGAAAATTCCTTGAGATTTTTTTTTACTGCTGTAATACCCAGCAAGAAATGATATAGAGACCAAAAATAAAGCACCATGATAAGTTCCATGATTCTTTAAATAAATAAATAAATAAATATATATATATATATATATATATATTTCACAAGAAATAATATAATTATTTTTTTTTTTATTTTTTTTTTGTATTAAACATAGTGCAGCAAATCATTACACCTTTCAATCAGCTGTTACATACATTTGCCTGATAAGGCATTTTGCGCATGACTGGCAGCAATTTATAGCTGTTATGTTTGGCTACATACAATCTGACTATACATATTACATATATGCATTATATCACCCACATAGTTGCTGCTGTACATTTTTGCAGCTTTATTACATAAAATAAATAATTATTTTATTTGTTATTTCTCTATTTTAAATTATTTCTTGGAGTAATTCAATTATCGAATTAAATAATTAATAGTTATATGGATTAGCGTTCAGATTTCTTTCGGACTTTTAAGATATTTATGTCTATTTTAATTTCAAGTTATTTAATATTAGATCCATCTATAAATTTATTTACTATGTGATGAGTAACTTGGTTAGCATTTAATTTTCTTTCGGATTTATAAAAAATAAATAAATATAAATTTTGTCTATTTTAATTTTAAGTTATTTAATCTTAGATCCATCTACAATTTTATTTACTATGTGATGAGTGCTTGATGTATATAATATTTTGATTTGCAGAAAATAAAATAAAATAAGATAAAATGTTTTATTTGAATTAAATTTATCATTTTGATTAACAAATATATATATATATATATATATATATATATATAAAGGGGTTATATTTAAAATTTTAAATATTTTTGAAGTAATGTTATTATTTTCCTCTATTTCATAGTTTCCCCTCACATTTGGGCGAGATCTAATTGCAGATGAATTTAAAATTAGAATTAATTTCATATTATTTAAGTTAAAATTATTTACAATTTTTTTACTAGATTGTAATTATGATAAAAGTTTTCAGATTGGAATTAAAATTAGAATTAGCTAAGGAGGACAATAAATTTTTAATTAGAATTAATTTCATATTATTTAAGTTAAAATTATTTACGATTTCTTTTACTGGATTGTAATTATGATAAAAGTTTCAGATTGGAATTAAAATTAGAATTAGCTAACAAGGATAGTAAATTTTTAATTATAGTTATTTAGTTTAAAAGTAATTAAATGTATACCATATTCTAGGGCTTACTCACTTTAAGGACGTTATGCTCGAAAATGCACTTAATTATGGTTAATCATTTAATGTTTCTTTACACTATCTTGAGTAGGGTTGGATTATGTTTACGTATAAGTGAAAAGATATTTATAACTTATTTTGTACATGTTAGATTGTTATTTAGTTAATCTGTATACTCTTTGGTATTGATTCTTTATGCATAATAGTGATTTTTTGTTGTTCATATTTTCCCTCTTATTTAATTGCACTTTTGGGGTAATTTTATGTCTAGATATATTTTGGATATGATGGGAACCCAAATGTTTAAGTTACTTCCTTTTGATAGCCATGGGTGTTATGTAGTTAGACTTCCAGAGGCAAAGGGAACCTTTTATGTGTGTTGAATATTCTCATGAATGGACCTTTGGATTCCAATGATTGTGATTTTATTTTGAGCTTGTGGGTGTACCTTGTCCCATGATTTCCTTACACTTTGGTGGTGATTATGAGCGAGATGGTACATGCCTCACATGTGTTTTCATTTTATGGCTTTTATGTTTGGTACACCCTTGTGGTTGTGAGCTTTGTTGTGGAACTGTTGGGGAGGGTGGCTCTTCATGGGGGCCGGCGCACAAAGGGGCTGTTAGGGTAACCCATGGAAGAGTTTCCTAAACAAGTGATAATATAATTAATAAACTAGTAGGTTTGGGTAGCTAAAACATTAAACAAGATTAATGATGTGCCTCACCCATACCGTTAGTGCTTTCACAGACTAAGGATGGGATGAGAAGACCTGGTTGGTAAGATCACTACCTTGTCCTCACGAAAGGTAAGTGGTTCCGCATGAGTCACCCTATGGAGCGGTGCCTTGAGATAGGCTGCCTGGATAACCATAGATGGAGGCGGTACCTTGTGATAGGTTGCCTGGATAATCCATGTAAGGCCATGCGATGACACTCTCCCACAGTATCCGTTTACTCTTCCTTGCTTGGTAGCCTCTGGAAGTGTTGATGTACTTATTGATGTACTTATTGATGTACCTTTCGATGTACTTTTGATGTACTTGTTGATGTACTTATTGATGTACTTATTGATGTACTTGTTTATGTACTTTTGATGTACTTATTGATGTACTTGTTGATGTACATGATGATGTACCTGTCGATGTACCACTTGATGTAAGTGTTGATGTACTTGTCAATGTGCTTGTCGATGTACGATGGGATGATTGTTCTATGTCAGTGTTGATGTTAGTCTTGTTTACTTGATCTTGTTGGATGTGGACCCTTTCTTGTCATTTCCTAGCATGGGGGGTGGACCTTCGGGTCCACATGGTCGGGTGGAATGTGCTATGCACCCATTGGGTTCCCAGGATGTGTTTGTGAGACAAATGCGAATGCAGAATTCCAGAGTTTATCTTGGATGAAGAATTTCCTTCCTTTTGGTACCATAAACCTCATTTATGTACTCAATGTAATCTTCCCCATGATATAAGGGAAGCTCTATTTAATGTTTCTATTGTATCTTTGATGTTTATTATCTGTGGAAATATGCTCCACAATTATAACATGAAACTATGAATTGAATCTTAATAAAATTTTGTATCTCTCTTATAATTATGGATGAATGTATGTTATCCTTATGTTTCTGTTTTGCTTTCATCTGGATAAAAGTTCTATGTTTGTAATGACTATTCCTTGTACCACAAAGGACGTAGATAGCTTTGCAAATGCATAATTACATTTCATGTTAAGATTGTACATTTCCATCTTATACAATGTTACACTATCAAACAAAAAAAAATAAAAAAAATGTGCGGTGTTTTGTTGTCCTTTGGGGTTTACTTGGCAGGGCATTACACTCCACGTTAAGCATTGTGTTATGTGTTGTGCTTTCTATTCTTTGCATTTTCATTCTTACAGTTGTTTAAATCTCCATATGGTTTACACTGCATAATCTAGTTTACAATAATATGTTAAATCTTCCATTATTGCTATTCCTTTATTGTTTTTCTAACATGAACAAGGTTACAAAATATGTCATTCTAATTACTATATTTATTTTAAGAAATTGGGTAATGAAAACTATATTATCCTATTGCTTTATGTTGATGACATGCTTATTTTCGGGTCTAACATGCAACATATTAATGAACTTAAAGCATAAATTAGCATATTCACTTTCTATGAAGGATTTGGGTGCAACAAAACAAATCCTTGGTATGAGGATCACATGGGATAGGACAAACTAAAAAATATTTTTGTCTCAAAGTGAGTATGTATAGAAGGTGTTGAAAAGGTTTAACATGCAAAATGAAAAAGTAGTTAGTGCACCTTTGCCTAGTCATTTTAAGTTGACTAAGAAGATGTATCCAAATACACAAGAGGAGGAAGAAAAAATGTCTAAGGTACCATATGCATCAACAGTTGGTAGCTTGATGTATGCAATGGTATGCACAAGGCCATATATTGCACATGCAGTAGGAGTTGTGATTAGGTATATGAGCAATCCGAGAATAGAACATTGGAATGTGGTAAAATGGGTTCTCTAATATTTAAGAGGTACTACTTTAAAACTATGTTTTGGAGGAACAAATTTTGCTCTAAAAGGATATGTTGACTGTGATCTGGTGGGTGATATTGATAGTAGGATGAGTACTACAGGGTATGTTTTTACTGTAGGAGGTATTGTAGTCAATTGGATTTCAAAGTTGTAAAAGGTTGTTGCACTTTCAACTAATGAAGCTGAGTATGTTGTTGCTACAAAAGCTAGCAAGGAGATGATTTGGTTACAACATTTTCTTGAGGAATTGGGACAATGACAAGAATATATTCCTTTGTACACTGATAGCTAGAGTGACATTCATCTTGCTAAGAACTCAAATCTGCATTCAAAAACTAAGCACATACAACTCAGATACCACTTCATCTAGTTAGTTTTGGAGGATGGACAATTGAAGCTAACGAAAATTCCCACAAGTGAGAATCCTGTAGATATGTTAACAAAGGCAGTTACACGGGAGAAAATGATTTTTTCGTCAGTTTTCGTTGGCCTTCACGAATGATAATGGTGGACATAAGAAACCAACCATACATGTAATCCAATGGGAGCTGCAAGTGTAGCGGTGTCATCCAAGAACAAACTCCAAGTGGGAGATTGTTTGGTGTGGAGCCTGATCAATCTCCAAGTGGGATATTGTTGGTATGTGGCGATTGATCATGCAAATACTGTACACTTGTAACAAGAAATGGGGTTCGCGGCATCGCCTCGATTTTTTTTGTTAACATGTCAAAGTTTTTTTTCCTATTGACATGTCAAGGTTTTCTCATTAATACGTAATTTATGAAAAAATACCTTGTAAAACCCTAATTCTAGAAAGTTTCAAAAGGCTTGTTATAAGCAGCTAGAATGTATGATGTGGCATGGTGTTCGCGAGATTGTAATTTGTTTTGCACTAGATAATAAAATCATTGGGTGGCTGAGTTTTTGTGGATGTAGCCCATATTGGGTGAACCACATTAAATTATGTGTTGATCTCTTTTGTGTTATTCTTCATTGTTATTTCTAGGTTATTTAATCTGCATATAATTGTTAATATTTATTGCTCTAATCTACTTCAACCCTAACAATTATGGTCCTATTATTGGAAGGATTGTTAATGTCACCACTCTTAAAAAGAGGTATCACTAGGTTGATAGTGCAATCTCTTGGGAACCCTTGTTGAATAATGTTATTGAATAATTTCATAATGTGTGGTGAAAGAGTTCTCACTGCCCATTTTAGATACCTTGCTTGAAGTTCAACCAAGTCCTTTGCTTTTCCAACACCCAATTTCTTAATACTTGTCTCTTGACATCTTGTATTGTGAAATTTTTTGCCATGGTGTTGACCAAGGGAGGGGGGTCAACCTTTGATTCTTGCTCATATAGTTTCCTTGCATAATCAAACCATTGATTAGTTGTAATATCATTTTCAGTTTCTATCTTTCTTTGTTGAAGCTCCTTCGGAAATAAGTTTAGGTTATTATTTCTTAGGTAGATTAGTTCTTCACACCTTGTGTTCATGAAATTAACCATTTTCTATCTTAAAATATGTTTGTACAACTTAATATTTATCTTTTTCTTGTTTGGTTCTTTGAAAGTTCTCCTCATAATTTTGTATTTCTTATCAAACCAAGCATTAATCAAAAAATAATTTGTTTCAGATTTCTTATTTTTTTTCTTTCTCACACTTCTCAACCATGCCTTGAATTAAATTTGTTAATTCATGACTCCTCATACTTTGAATATGGATTTTCTCCTTCTTAATTAGTCTCTCTAGAGTTACCTTAAAGGTAATACAATTTTCTTGAGTCAAAAGAATTCTACCCTTTAAAGGTGGTTGTCGAAGACATTGAATTTTACCATTGTAGGTATTGCAAGTAAAATATGTAGATAGCGAAAAATATCCTAACCCTGTGAACACCATTTTCCACATCAATTCCCCTTTTTCCCTCCATAATTATATAATTAAATTATTTAATTATTGTCTAAGGTTATATTCTTCTATTAATTAAATAATTTTAATTTTTTAATTAATTCATTTTCTCTTTTATTCTTTTTTGATTAATTAAATAAATTAATATTTATTGAATTATGTCACTAATAAATCCTTTCACTCTATAATTAAATAAATTCTCATTTGTTTAATTATTCATTGTCATTTTCCTACTATAATTAAATAATTATTATTTAGTTAAATTCATTAGTTTTTCCTTCTATAATTAAATAAATCCCATTTAGTTAATTATTTCTCACTTTTCCCTCCACTATTAAATAATTATTCTAATTATTTACTAGCAAGTTATTTTAATTAAAAGTCAACTTTTCCTTCTTCTATAATTAAATAATTAAATAATTGTTTTAATTATTTAATTATTCACTTTCCCTCCTAAATTATTTAATTTACTCCAACCACCTCTTTTTCTTCTTCTATAATTAAATAATTAAATAATTGTTTTAATTATTTAATTATTCACTTTCCCTCCTAAATTATTTAATTTACTCCAACCACCTCTTTTTCTTTTTCTGTGCCAAATCAAATCTTCCATCTCAATTAGTTTCCACCCTTGATAAGGTTTTATTGTCTTTTAATCTCCACCGTCCATCCTTAACTAAACCCTATTTTTTCCCTAACCCTATTTCCTTACTTCTCAAAGCAATCTCATCTATTGATTTTCATCATTGAATCTTAGCCCTTCATTCGAATTTGGTTTTTTATAAAAGAGACCTATCATTTTCATTTCAACCCTAACCACAACTACCATCTTCAATATTTTGTTGTCATTATCACCAGGCTTATTCTAATGAAGGTGATTCAACAATGGTATAAGAATTATGGTAATATTGCTTTGTTATTTTATGTTTCTATATTCATTTGTGTTTCATTATTGAAGTAGAATCTTTAAGATTTGAATTTTATATATTTGATAGTTGATACTATTGATTCATGATTTTACCCTATTCTACAAAATCTTCTAAATTCTACCATCTATCCTAACCGTTACAAATAATTAAGTCAAAAACACAATTCTTCCCCAAAATGATTACAATCTATCTTGTTTTGAACATAGAACTCAACAAATTTTAAGATTATATCTTTATTATCCTTTCTTTTAAGTCTCTTTGAGCAGTGTCTCGAGCTCTTTGAAGTCATTAAGTAGTGGAATATTGTTAGTTTTCTAAGATTTTGCTTCTCTTTCTCCGATTATTTTTAAGTTCGAAACCCCTGACGTGATTAAAATATTTCATTTCATTTTGTGAGGCTCTTGTGCTGTCCTTGGTCTCATAGACTTTTTTAGTCTTGTGGATGTCATTAAAATATTTCATTTCATTTTATTTCATTTGTTTACAATTATATTGAATTAACATTACACATGAAGCTAGCCCTAAATTCAATTCAAATAGTAGAGGATTGCAAAATTTTGTAAATCTATGAGAATTGTTTATTCAAATTATTGTAGTATTTCATGTAGAAGGCATTTCAGAAGTTTTTTTTGACAAATTTTTTAATAAAAAAATTGTTTAGTTTTTTAGTTGATTTTTTTAAAGATAAAAATCAAGGAATTTTGTGAAGCATTTTTGGAAATTGAATGAATTTTTTTAAGCCCTTTTTTGAAGGGTTTGTTGCAGCAAATTTTTTGAAGAAATTTGATGGTTTTCTTGAAGCAGATTTGAGGGTTTCTTTTGCATGAAATTGTGGACTTTTGAAGAAGATTTTCTCAGATCTGTTCATGTACATTTTCATGGGTTGAGTTCGTGATCTGATGTTAGTGTTGGGACAAACACTGTAGACTCCTCATTTTACTTCACTACATAGTTTGAGTTCAACAAAGATCTCCTCATTTTCGGCCTCTTAGTGAGAACAAAGATGACGACTACACCCATTATGGGTTGAGTTCGTGATCTGATTTTACTTCTGAAGCATCTGGATTGTTATGAATAATCTTGGATTGTTATTAATAAGCATGTGAAAGGTGCTTAAAGGGCACGATTATATCTTCATATCATTACAAAGACCTTTGCCTTCTTAGAATATATAAATTGTGGAAGGCTTGCGAAGATGGATTTCTATGCTCAACATGCTTGAAGTTTACTCCTCTTGCCATGGTCACCCAATCTCACCTTGCCTTGCCCACGTCTTGGCCATTGGGAGTCCTTGAATGGTGTCTCAAACCAACTCTTCCTTTTAGATTTAACCCAATGCCTCAAATATTGGGTATTTGACTTACCCTTTCATTTTAAGTTAGAAATGAAACACAAAAAAAAATAGTAATAATAATAGATTAAACAAAAGTGTGAAATAATTTTAGGTGGGTATTAGGGCTCGCAATTAGGTAGCTAGATGTTAGTTTCTTTAAAGCTTGAACTTCTAAATGACATTAGTAATGTATTATGGTTTGAAAGTTATTTAGAGATAAATACATTATTGTATTATATAAAAAATAATAATAATAAGATGTTGAATTTATTTATAATAATAAGAAAACAAGTAAAGTTTAGTCTGGAATGTTTAAACACTAGGATCTCATAATATCTAAATAAGAGTTTCCTTGGAATGTAAATTTTGATCCATATTAATGACTTTGATGTTCTTGGCTTTGTTGAGATGCAAATACTTGAAATTTTTTTATGGCTTCCTCCATAACATTTTTTGAGTTAATATGGATCAACTTTAATATGATCACCTTTAGCATAATGATCCTCAATAATCTCATATTTGATTTAAGAAATTAGAATCTAGAGTTGGAAGTCAAAAGGGGCTAGTTCAAATGGTTAAATCATTAGGATTATAGAAATCCAAGTTTGAGTTCACAAAGTAACATTTTTGTGTATGGTGTGGAAATATTACTATGATGGACATATTAGTCTCTAGAAGATGTAATTTTTAGTTTTATTAAGTTCGTTATTAGTTTTATTTTGGATAGTGCCTTCTTATAATGAAGTTTTCTTCAAAATAAAGTTAGGGAATTAGTCTTTGTAATGAGGAAATTAGTCCTTCCATGCAAATTTTCACTTGGATTGCATTATGTTTTCTATGTCTATTTAAAACTAACTTGATGTATTATATATCTCCATTTCAAAAGCATTCTGGGCCCATTACCCATAGATTATACATGATCATTTAAATAGATGATAAAATTGGCTGAAATAATACAATAGATTATAAGATAAGGAAATCAAATGTTTCTCTTAGCCTTAGACATGGGGACATGTAAAATTTTTACAAGGGGAGAGACCACCTCTAATTTTGAAAAATATGCATTGCTCTTTCACGCGTGAACATGGTTATGTATAGTTATGCTATATATGTGGGTTAGATTGACCAAATATATTAAAATTTTCATTTGATGATGTCTATTTGAAGAGTCTATAGTTGTAACAATATTAAAAGATGTAGTGAAGGCCTTGAATAATCTTCACATGTTAGATCTCATCTATAGAGATCTCAAGGCTAATCATATTTTGATAGATAAGTGATAAACATTGGACTACATTTGTGAATGAAAATGGGAAACCCAAAAAAAATGGTCTCTAGGGATGACTACTAGAGATTTCTTGTTGTGAACATCCTTACATGAAGGAATACATTATGCAAGAAATTGTTGAATGAGTCTCATCTCATGGGACATGGGCTTCTTGTGTCAACAATATTAAGGAATAATAATATATGAGTTAGCTATAGACACCGAGTGTATTCTAGTTAACATAGTTAATATTTTAGGATGGGTGCACAAATTTCAAAATTAATTTGATAGAGGGTAATTTGTTGTGGGCCTATCAAAGTTAGACCTAATTATAACTTTAATTAAAATGATAAATCGAGTAGATAATTTGACTAGATGATTATTCCCTCCTTTTATCATGAGTCCACAAGTTAAAAATAGCATATTCCCTCCACTTATCATAAGCTCGTCACAATATGTCTTATAATATATGTCATAACACATTCCATAAGTTGGTTAACACGTATAAATATCTTATAAATGTGTCAAATATTTTGTACATTTTTAATTTGTGAGAACCAACTTTTGGAGGCCATAACATTTTATGTAGGAGACTGTTTAGGTGTAGTTTTAAAAAATTATAGAGCCCAATGAGATCTACATATTAGGCATTAGAAAATAAATAGTGAACACAATAGAATATTTATTTTGAAAATAATTTCTACTCCAATAATTGAGTTTTCCTATTCTATAATATAATTTTTTCCTACTCTATAGTGTAAAAATCATATTGTTGGTAATATAACATTAGAAACAAGGTTGACAAACATTTCCTAACACTTTTCTACTTTTCAAACACCTTTCAAGAGAAGAATAAGTACCAAAACTATGAACTAATTGCTAGGGGTTGTGAGACTCATAAACTCAATACCACTTAAACTTTTTGATGTTCATCGGCTTTATCAATGTATCTACAATATTATGCAAAGAGTCAACTTTATCCAGAATTCACCTCCCATCCTCTACCATTTCACAAATAAAATGGTACTAGACATCAATATTCTTAATCTTCACATGAAAGTTTAAGTTCTTTGCTAGACATACATTACAAGGATTGCCACATGGAACTACAATAGCTCATTGAGTCAACCGACATTTGGACATAATATCTTAAGCAATTATGTAGATTGTTAAACTTCACTTAGACCATCCTCATGCCTAACAAAATCCATTTAATTAAAATCATTAATAAATTATTAATCAATCCATCATTAATTAATTGATTAACTTAACCAAATTAACTTAATTAATTAATTCTTATTATTGAATTAAGTCAAATAATTTATTATTTGTATTTTCCAAAATAAAATAAATAAATCAAATAATCTATTATCTATAAATTAATTAAATTTTAAAATCAATTCAAATATTCACAGTTAATTAATTGTTAAAATGAACAATAAATTTTAAAAAATTAAAAATTAGAGAAATTAACTAATTGAGAAAATAAAATATATAAATAAATTAAGTAAACAAAATTGTAAAATAACTAACAATAGCCATTTCATTTGCATTCACTCCATTGATACTCATCCTCATCTATAGAATCTATAAATCAAGATCAATATTTCACTTTTCATAATCATGAATTTGGTTGCGCAAGTAGATGTTATCACAATAAGCAAACCACATTTGAAGAATTTTCTATTTGAGGTTTTCATGTATAGTTAGGATAACTTAGTTTTAAATTTTTATGTTTTAAATTTGTTGGGTGAAAATTATGTAATCACCTTTTCAATAGATTACACAACCTAGATTTCAACCACAGTTGTGTGAGATATTATTTCTCCTCCTAGAAAAGGGAGGCACCCTTCTTACTACTAACAGAAGCTAAGTAAAACTAATTAAGTATTCACAAAATGTACACTACAACTATGAGATGGGGGGTGTGTCACATTCATACTTCTCTATTTTTTCAGAAAAGATGTTTTATAATGTTTCACATTTGATAGTTTTGATTCAATACAACTTTAAACTAAGAACAAAGCAGTAATGCCAATATCTAAATATTGTCAAAGCAAAGCATAGAGATACCAGGTACGATAATAATAAACAATAAAATAAAGAAAGAAAAGCTCATGAAGGCACAAAGTTGTTCCATAGCTTTTCACCAATGGATCTGTGAGAGTTGTAACATTTGTTGTATTAGAAGCACAAAGTCTTCTTAGAAACAAAAATTCCACAAACAACATGAACAATTACAAGTACACAGTCTTGTAGATCATTCAACAATAGTATTCAAACATAAACATAAATCTAAATAAAGAGTGTAACACAAAGTCTACACAGATTTATCCAAATCGCTTTGATCTTACACAAGTTAATTACCACCAATCTTAATTAAATTCAAAAGATAATTGACCCAACACAAAGTATGGTATGCAACTTCCTTCTTTATTGATTAGATTCAAATTCACAAAGTTGAACACAAATTTTCATACATTTGTTGCAAAATGAGCAACACTTCATTGCTAGAGATAAAGGATAGCTATTACAAAAAAATTCGCTCATATTTATAAAAGAGAGGGAAGAGCAAATCTAGGAAAAGTAGGTGAGAAAATTTAGGAAAATCTCACCTACCTAAAAGAATTATTCAAAAATGTTGCCCATCATTATAGGAAAACATCTCTGATTTTACATGTAATTACATTTTGCAAAATGACATGTAAAATGTCAAAACTTATTTACATAAAGCATGAAAAGTACTAAAACTGGGAAGTCTAATCTAAGGAAAAATTTGGCCTTCTTCAACATCTTTCTCCATGAAAACTTCATGACGACATGCACTTCATCACTTTCTGGCATTGGAGTGTACTTTGGAGATTACAAGGATTCTTGAGATTAATTCCTCCAATGAGATTGAAGACTTTATGATACCTTTCAAATCTAAAATAAGCTAGAAATCCATCATTTTGTTCATTGAAGCTATTGAGAAAGCTTCATCTTCAAATTCTTCTTGAGGTTAAAAATCAATGCTTCAGCATGAAAAAGGACTTGGACCTATTTTCATGTAAAAGCGGTGAAAAACAGATCTTCTGCATGTGAAATATGTAAAAGCAGTGAAAAAAAAAGCTTCTACATGTGAAATATGTAAAAGCAGTGAAAAATGAATCTTTTACATGTCATATGTAATAGTGGTGAAAAACAAAGCTTCTACCTGTGAAATGTGTAAAAGCAGTGAAAAATAGAGCTTTTACATGTCATATGTCAAAGCGGTGAAAAACATAGCTTTTACATGTGAAATATGTAAAAGCGATGAAAAACAGAGCTTCTATATGTGAAATATGTAAAAGTGGTGAAAAACGGAGCTTTTATATGTCATATACAAAAGCCATTAAAAATAGAGCTTCTACATGTGAAATATGTAAAAGCAATGAAAAATAGATCTTCTACATGTGAAATATGTAAAAGTGGTGAAAAACATAGCTTTTACATGTGAAATATTTGTAAAATCGGTGAAAAATAGAGCTTTTACATGCCAATGTAAAAGCGATGAAAAATAGAGCTTTTACATGCCAATGTAAAAGCGGTGAAAAATAGAGCTTTTACATGCCAATGTAAAAGCGGTGAAAAATAGAGCTTCTACATGTGAAATATGTAAAAGCGGTGAAAAATAGGGCTTCTACATGTGAAATATGTAAAAGTGGTGAAAATTTGAGCTTTTACATGTCATATGTAAAAGCGGTGAAAAACAGAGCTTCTACATGTGAAATATGTAAAAGCAGTGAAAAACAAAGCTTCTACATACATGAAATATGTAAAAGCGGTGAAAAATGGAGCTTTACATGTCATGTAAAAGTGGTGAAAATAGAGCTTCTACATGTGAAATATGTAAAAGCAGTGAAAAACAGATCTTCTACATGTGAAATATTTAAAAGTGGTGAAAAATAGAGATTCTACATGTGAAATATGTAAAAGTGGTGAAAAACGGAGCTTTTACATGTCATATGTAAAAGCGGTGAAAAATAGAGCTTCTACATGTGATAAAGGGTGCTCCCCTTACAATCTAAAACTCACAAAAATAACAGATAATGGCACAAACAAAATGCAAGAAGGAAAGAATATTTTCTATTATCACTGAAATGAAAATGAAATTACAACACTATATTTTCCATCACATGGGATTTCTGATTACATAAATCTGCAAGTATGCAAATTAGAGCCACCATCTACGCTGCCCTAGCCTCTCTTCTATAGTCATTCTTTATATCCTATATTTGGAAGGTGTGACCATCCTAGAATCTTCTAGAATGTGTAACCGCCCTAGAATCTTTTGGAAAGTGTAACTTCCTCAAGAAGATATTTTGAAATTTTATTTTAATTTTGAAATTTTCAGGCCCATCCGAAGCCTTTAAGTGCCTCAAATTGACTCCAAAGATTTTACTAGGATTTTCAAAAATTAAAATTTCAGTATCTCTCAAATGACAAATGGTATTGAAGTGATTTCTTCGCCATTGGCTTCAATTTACCATTTTGGAGGTCTGTGTAATATTTCATGTCCAACTATGCATAAATGCAAACTTACTAAAATAGTAACCTTGCCAAAATTAGCCCTTATTGAAAATAAACAACATTTTTTTGGGTGATGCAAGATTGCTTTTACACCTTGGATGCTCCTGCATCAACATGTGAAATATGTAAACACGGTGAAAAACAAAACTTCTACATGTGTCATAAAATGACTAAGGCATGAAATATGTAAGATCGATGAAAAATAGAGCTCCTACATGTGACTTGTGTTTTGAGATGTAAAAGCACTAAAAAACCCCGCTCCTACATGTGCCAGAAAATGACTAAGGCATGAAATATGTAAGAGCGATGAAAACAAAGCTCTTACATGTAATATGTAAAAGCGCTAAAAATCAATGCTCCTACATGTACCAAAAAAATGGCTAAGGCATGAAATACATGTAAGAGCAGTGGAAAACATAGCTCCTACATGTGACTTGTGTTTTGAGATGTAGAAGCGCTAAAAAACAAAGCTCCTACATGTGCCAGAAAATGAAGTCCTAAGGCATGAAATATGTAAGAGCAGTGAAAAACATAGCTCCTACATGTGACTTGTGTTTTGAGATGTAGAAGTGCTAAAAAACCCCGCTCCTACATGTGCTAGAAAATTACTAAGGAATGAAATATGTAAGAGTAGTGAAAAGCATAGCTCCTACATGTAATATGTAAAAGCGCTAAAAATCAACACTCCTACATGTGCCAGAAAATGACTAAGGCATGAAATATGTAAGAGCGGTGAAAAATAGAGCTCCTACATGTGACTTGTGTTTTGAGATGTAGAAGCGCTAAAAAACCCAACTCCTACATGTGCCAGAAAATGACTAAGGTATGAAATATGTAAGAGCGGTGAAAATTAGAGCTCCTACATGTGACTTGTGTTTTGAGAAGTAAAAGAGCTAAAAATTAGCGCTCCTACATGTGTTAGAAAATGACTAAGGCATGAAATATGTAAGAGAAATGAAAAACAAAGCTCCTACATGTAATATGTAAAAGTGCTAAAAATTAGTGCTCCTACATGTGCAAAAAAAATTCTAACTCCCAAAACTAAATTTTCACAACTTGGTTTAAAATGCAAATTTTGATGAACTAACAAAGGTTAATGCTTGAAATGACTTGTTGAGGATGGGGGACCACGCACAAGGACCAATAAAATTTTCCTCATTTTGCATGCTTAGAGTACATGGGCTATGACATGGATAAATTTCATATGGCTTATCCCATGAATTGAGCACATTGAATTTAAGGATAGCAATTGGCTCTAGCTGGGGAGCTTCCTTCAATCTTTCTTTGAAACAAATGAAGGGAGAAGAACTCCAGAATCCAAGTGCCTTTATCCATCCACTGGGCAACAGAGTCGAGCAAGAATGACACAAAGAAAATCTATGAAAACAAGACACAAACCAATGCAAATGCACTTATTGAATTTAGGTAAAAACGTACCTAATTAAAACTAGCCATCAATGAAACCTTCTCAAATGAAACCATTCATAGGTTCAAAAAAATAGCTATCTTTCTTCAACAACTTGCAATTCCTTGAATGATCATTATCAGCTACATGTAAACGAAGTTAAGGCACTGCTTCTTGAAAGAGATGAATAGGTTCAACTACCTTTGAAAATATATCAGATATACTGCTGCTTCAAAATGAATCATTGAATTCATACTACTCCTGCGCATCTACAAATACATCTTTAGTTGCATCCTAAAGTTTATCTTCATGCTTAGGTACAAGTGGAACCTATGTCTTCCCATTGGCCTCCAACCAAGCAAGATGTCTTGTGGGACATCCCCTCAATCAATCAAAGATTGAATGCTTTTTACCAATTACTACTTGAATAATTGATTCATCAACCATGGCAACCTCATGTTGATCAGAATGATCTCCTTCATGTGATTCAGATGAGGATATGACTACACTGCATACCTCAATATGTTGTTCACCATCTTCAAAATTTGGAAAATCTGAATTATTTATAAGAAGGTCCCTCTCATGCCTTTGGGAAGTTCTTTTATGCAACACGTGTTCAAGTTCATGACCTCAAAACACAGATGCATTCTTTTCAACTTGACTGAGACCTTTGTGCATGCCCATATTTTCAGATCTCAAGGAAATATTTTCTTCATTCACTTAAACTTCAACAAAATGTCTTTCATCCTTTTGCTTTTCATCAATGTCTTTCAAAAACTGCATAAACTAGAATTGGGAGTCACCATCTATATCTACTTCCTTTTCTTGTAAGAGAATAGCAAGATCACTTGGATTGGAGTCAAGATGATTCGCTATTGCTTTTACTAATGGTGCCTCAAGAGCAAGCCTCTTTAGAGGTGAAGATAACTTGTGTTGATTCCCAACAACAAAATTATGAGCAACATTCAATAAAGTGACCTCCCTGGTATGTTCTTGCGAGGCACAAAAAACACACCTTGAGCTAGCTACTTTTTGAGGATAAGTGGCTCATTTTCCAATATTTGCACCATAGGACCCATCCTTGTGATGGAAGAAAATAAATCATCCAAAGAAGGCATTTCTTTAGATTCATTTGATTCAATTCTTATTTTCCTAGCAAGAATGAGATCATCTTCAATTTATGTCACCAAGGTCTACACAACTGCAAGAGTAGCTAGAGTTGCTCTTCTCAATAGGAGGCCAACCTCGGGCACTTGAGTTTTTACAAAGAAACATTTCAAATTCTTAGTTGTAGGTTGAGCAACAGTTGGAATTCTTCATGTCAACTTGTTGAAGTGAGGAATGAACTTGCGCATAGGCATGTGAGATTCCTTCTACAAATAGGCGAGCTGAACCAACAAAGCATGAGCATCTTTAGGAGGTTTGAAACTTTCTTCAAACTTGGCTATGAAAGTTTCCAATTTTGTGATGGTACATGGCACTAGATGATAAAACTAATTTGTAGTGACACCTTGGAGAGTCCCCACAAACAGTCTTACATATACATCTTTGTGTTCAACACCATGAACGTAGTGACACCTTGGAGAGTCCCCACCTTGGAGATGTAGAAAGCAACAACGTGCTCGTCAGGATGTTGTCCATCACCAAAGAATTTGGGAAAGTTCTTTCGTGAGTCATCAGGAAGAGCATGTAGGGGTAGACCTAGACTCAACGGACCAAAAGCATTTCCCCAAGGTCATTGAGTAGTCATTTACATGTCCTTGGTGAAAGCTTGAAAAACTTACAAGAAAATAAATTACAATGAAAAGGACATGGGTATACTTCAAACGAAAGCGTGAGGCTTTCAAATGCATATTGTGTCCCCAACAGAGTCACCAAAAAATTGTTGGGTGAAAATTATATAATCACCTTTTTAATAGATTACACAACCTAGATTTCAATCACAGTTGTATGAGATATGATCTCTCCTCTCAGAAAGGTGAGGCACCCTTCTTACTGCTAACAGAAGCTAAGTAAAACTAATTAAGTATTCACAAAATGTACACTACAACTACGAGATGGGGGGTGTGTCACATTCATACTTCTCTCTTTTTTTAGAGAAGACATTTTATAATGCTTCATAGTTGATAGTTCTAATTCAATGTAACTTTAAACTAAGAACAAAGCAGTGATGCCAATATCCCTATCTTATCAAAGCAAAGCGTAGAGATATCGGGTACGATAATAATAAACAATAAAAGAAAGAAAGAAAAGCTCACAAAGGCACAAAGTCATTATGTAGTTTTTCACCAATGGATCTATGAGAATTGTAACATTTTTTCGTATTAGAAGCACAAAGTCTTGTAGATCATTCAACAATAGTATTCAATCATAAACATGAATCTGAATAAAGAGTGTAACACAAAGTCTACACAGATTTATCCAAAGCCCTTTGATCTCACACACTAATTACCACTAATCTTAATCAAATTCAAAAGATAATTGATCCAACACAAAGTCTGGTATGCAACTTCCTTCTTTATTGATTAGATTCAGATTCACAAAGTTTCATACATTTGTTGCAAAATGAGCAACACTTCGTTGCTAGAGATAAAAGATAGCTATTACAAAAGAATTCCCTCATATTTATAAAAGAGGGGGAAGAGAAAATCTAGGAAAAGTAGGTGAGAAAATTTAGGAAAATCTCACCTACCTAAAAGACTTATTCAAAAATGTTGTACATCATTATAGGAAAACATCTTTGATTTTACATGTAATTATATTTTGCAAAATGACATATAAAATGTCAAAACTTATTTACATAAAGCATGAAAAATGCTAAAATTGGGAAGTCTAATCTAAGAAAAAATTTGGCCTTCTTCAACATCTTTCTCGATGAAAACTTTATGATGACATGCACTTCATCACTTTTTGGCATTAGAGTGTACTTTGGAGATGACAAGGATTCTTGAGATTAATTCCTCCAATGAGGTTGAAGACTTTTTGATGCCTTTCAAATCTAAAATAAGCTGGAAATCCATCATTTTTCTCATTAAAGCTATTGAGAAAGCTTTGTCTTCAAATTCTTCTTGGTGCTAAAAATTAGTGCTTCAACATGAAAAAAGACTTGTGTAGTTTTATGTAAAGCTGTGAAAAATGAAGCTTTTACATGTCATATTTATACTTGGTATAGCCCACCGATATACCCCGGATTGGTGATAAACACCTTTCCTTCTCGAGAGCGGATAGCTTAGAATTTTGGTGGCATTAGCTCCCCTCCACGGCTTATTAATGTCATTTGAGCACACCAAATTCAAATTCTTGGGTAGTGACTTCCCAAGAACTACTATCTCTACTCAAGGGGATCAGTAGTGAGTGTCTTCGGGCATGATACTGTACCCTGCACTATACCAAACAACGGCCAAAGAACGGTTGGACACTAAAACAAGGGGTATTTAATTCAGGCATTCCATTTGTGGGGCATGATCCATGCAGCAAGAGTCCTCTTTCGGATCCATCTCGTCGGAACCACACTCGTGATTCTTGGGCTTTCCCCAAGAATCCACTTTTATATACCGGTTGGAAGTCCCTCGGGTTCAGGGTGCTACTGGTCTGAGTCGTCTTGGGGTGAGTACTTTTTCCCACTAGAACAGGCCCAAGTTCTAGAGTTAGTAACCATTTCTCTTACACCCAAGATCACCTAAAAGTGCAAGGGGAGAGGATACTTCAATTACTAAATCGTGAGGGTGACACAAAAAAATAAGGTGGGTCTGGTTTTTTGATCACCTAGTTTTCACAAGGTGAGAGCATAATCACCTACCACCTTCAAGCACAGTCAGACAAAATCAAGCACACATACATTTTAATGCACCAAAGGAAGTGTGTACTAATCTAAAAAAAATACAAGCACAATGTTTAGTTTTCAGTCTTCGACACTCGAACCTGCAAGACCACAAGTTAGGAGTTTCTTTGATATTTAGTCTTCGACAAACGTATGTTTATGCAAACCCAGAAGTTTTTGCTTTCCAATCTGTTATATATGACTGATATTGCTGCTACTATAGCTCCTTATGATCACCTACAAGATCAAAAAATAATATTATAATGCAGCCAAAGAAAAAAAAACAAGCTCATCAGAAAATTGCAATTTCAGATACATGTTTTTGACATAGCCGAATTAGATTTTATTATTTGACAATTTTATTGATCTGAAAAATAAAAACTCAAAGAAGAGATCCCTACTAACTTTATGAAAGATTTCCAGAAATGTAAAGAAGTCAAAAAGATTCCCTGTTTTGCACCCAGAAACGTGGATTTGTGAAAACTATATAAAAAATGAAGATCATATTTTTTCGCATCGTATTTGACCTCCAAATTAAATCTGTAAAACATAGACCTCCATTATAATTTAAAGAGCTTTCCAAAAATATAAAAAGTTTTGAGAAATTTGTCGATTTTCATCCAAAAAATCAATTTTATGAAAATAATTAAAATCAAAATAATTCCCACAAAAATGATGCTAAACCCTCATTTTTTTACTATAGCCTCTTGAGATGATGTAGAAGATTTTGTAAAAATCTTGTTGAAAAATTCGCAGCTGTGTAGAAGATATGAAGAAATTTGTAAAACCTACGATTTTGTCAAAAAACTGACAGATCTGCAACAAATGGTCAATAAAACTTGTAAAAGGCAAGCTAGATCAAAGGATTCACGTTGGGTTCACCAAATGTATCAATGGGTAAATTTCTAAGGATTAGATTCAATAAATTGAAAACACAATAAACCCAAAGAAGTAATGAAGTGCAAAGGAAAATAAATGAAAACACAGGAAATAGAACAATCTCACCCAGTGTCTATAATCTCCATGGCTGATCTCCATTACACCTTCTAACTTGTTGATTTGTGTTGCCCTCAGATCGAGTGTGTGAGCAATTTGACTATACCATTATCCTAAACAAGCTTTGAAGGATTTGAATTTTAAATTTCTATGCCTATGACAATATGATAAATGAAAATAATAACTATGAATACTAAATGACTATAATGCCTATATTAACGAAGTGGTCCCAAATTATGAACAAAATTGTCATTTTATAGAAAACACAATTTCGAATGGATGGATGAGATCAACTCTTGACAGAAACCTAAAATCAAAGGATGAGATTCAATTTGATAATCCCTAATCAGGGTTAGGGAAAAATCCTTAAGTGAGTGGTCAAGATGTCATCTAAGAAAACTAAATCAGTGGTGGAGAAAAGAGGAGATAATTAATTTTGAAAATAAAGATTTTCAAAATTGAGAAGATAAAGATAGCCTGCTTTGTGAGATTTATAAAAGATGGATTGAAAAGAAAATTTGATTAAAATCAAGAACCTGCTTGCTTTATTTGCTTTTTGGAAGAAAGCTACCAATCAACTCAAAATATGGATTTTGTGAGACAAATAAATGATCTTTTTCAGATTATTTACCAAAATGGACTGTTAGTTAAGATTGTGATGACTAAAATAATTTCATTTATTTAAAATGAGAGGAATATTAATTTTGTCAATTAAATAATTAAAGATAATTATTTAATTTAGCAGATATGATTAAGAATTAAATAAATTAATGAATTTATTTAATTGTGAGGACTAGTGACATATTAAATAAATAAATGAAATTCATTTATTTAAAAATTAGGAAGAATTAATGAATAAAGATAATTAAACAAATTTAGAAATTTATTTAATTAGAGGAAGACTTAGACAATTAATGACGTATTTAATAAATAAATAAAATTTATTTATTTAATAATCATGAAGAATAAAAAGACATGAATTAATTAAATAATTATGAATTATTTAATTAATAGTCGAATATGGACCAAGGACATAATTAAATGTCATAATTATGCTAAGACGAAAGTGGTAAAAATAGAGCTTGCAGGCCTAGGTCATTTTTAGGTGTCTACATGTTTTACCTCAAGCTGAGTTTGCATACAATGATTTAGTGAATAGAAGTGTTGGAAAAATTCCTTTTGAAATTGTTTATGGTAGGAATCCCAGGGGTGTATTTGAATTGAGAGATGTTAGTGGGATGGAGAAGAGAAGTTCTAAAGGTGAAAAATTTGCAATGGCTATGCAAGAAATCCACAACAGATTAAGGAGAATTTCCAAAGAATGTTGACAAATTTAAGCACAATGCTAATCTAAGAAGGAGAGAGGTTCATTTTAAGGTTAGGGACTTAGTTTTGGATCATTTTATGAAGAAAAGGTTTCCTATAGGGTATAAATATAAACTACAAATGAAGAAGATAGGGTGATGTAAAGTGGTGCACAAGTTTGGAGAGAATGCATATGAAATTGAACTTCATCATGAAGTTTCCATTTCTCCAATTTTTAATGTTTCTAATATTTATCCAGGTTATAAAGGGGATGTTGTTGTAGGTGATCATGCATGTTAATAAATTCTTCTAGATGAAGATTGGATCAAGATCTTCCACCAAGCCAACCCTTGCAGTTGGAATGCATCTTGGACAAGAAGGAGCTTAAGAAGATAAGGAGAAAGGTCTAATACCAATACTTGGTCAAATGGTGAGGTCTTCCTATGGAGGATACAATTTGGATGACTAAGTTTGATATTATCAAACATGGTTGTACAATTTTAGGTCTATCCACAAGTAGAGCTTGGGTTTTCTTTTCCCTGGGAGTATGGTGTAAGGGAACCCATAGGTTTTCATGCCTCCAAGGGGGGTTAAAAGTTGATATTTTGTGTTGGTTGAGTTATTTGCATGTAATAAGGTATTCGAAGACCATTTCATATGTGTTAGATTCAGTTTTGAGTCATTAGGTGTGAGTTAGGGTCTATATGCAACATATTGTCAATGTTGCACAATGTTGTCAAATGCAACTTTTGCAATTTTGTCATAAAAGTGAACATAATGATGTTGTGTTAGTATTTAATTTAAAAATTGGTATGTAACCATTGGGGGATGGTTGGAAATTCCTCAAAAGGCCTTGTATCATCGACCATGAGGTTGGGTTTTTGGATATTTGAAGATTCAAGCAATAAAAACTTTGTTTTCTGTATTTTTCTGAACATTCTTTGCTACTAGACTAACTTGTATAGATCTATACGATCCAAGGATGCACTAAAACCAATTGAGATTGATAAAGCACTAATTATACTTCCTTTTTGTGTTGATTGAATGTGATTTCATTTTATTTTGAGTGAGTTTTGTTGATTTACTACAGACTGGTTGAAACCCTAGTTAGGGTAACTAGTGAGTAAACAAAATGCAATAAACTCCATTCCACTTGGTGAAAAATTTTGAAACTTGGTGGAATGGATGGTTTTGATGTGTTAATTTAGTTTCATAGGTTGCATATGTAGGATATGGTATTTTTCATGTGTGGATTTGCTGCACTAGCCTAATATCTTCATGTATTATGCCTAAGAACCCTAGAGGCTTAGGGTATTTGTTGAAGGGCTTTGGAGATTGATCTATATGATAGGAGTTGATTTTTTGGGACATGAGTGATATGTGGAGAGTGTTGGAACAAGTGTTGAATAGTTTTGAAGCCCTGAACCCACTTGGATCATGCCTAATTTCCAATTAGGCCTAGTCAAAGCAAGAGGATAGTGAAAATTTTAAGTCTTTCGTACAAGTGACCCCACCTAGTTTTAAGATATGTTAAATAATGGCCAAATGGGTATCTAAATATAGTTTTATTTCTTAGATATTAGTTCTAATTGGAAATATATGTCCAAAAATTCCTTTTTGAAAGACTACAAGGAAGAACAAGAGTTTGTGAAGGAAAACCCATCATTTGATGTTTGAGGGTTTGGATGAAGGATTGGTTGTGAGTCTTTTGAGATTCTTTACCCCTACTCTACATCATGGGCCTATCATATGAATGTTAGAATATCAATTGGGAATACCACTTATAACCTTTTCTATGGCACTAAGGCAATAATGGCCTTGGAGTTAGAGATTCCTACATTAAGAATTGCTCTTCAAGGACTTATTAATGATAATACTTATAAGGAACAATGATTACATCATATTGAAATTCTTGATGAAAAATTCATTAACACTCTTGAGCACCTTCAAGTTTACTCTAGAAGAAAGCAACGTACTTACAATGGTAAATTCATCCCTCAGTTATTCAATAAAGGTGATCTAGTGTTATGTGAGAATCGACAAAGTGTCAATGTCGCCCAACTGAAAAAGGATATTTTATCCCTAATTGGCTAGGACCTTACAAAATTGATGAAAGTTATGGATTTGGCATATACACATTAATATAAATGCATGGATTTGCATCGGTACTATGTCTAACTTTCTTTAATAGTGTGAATAATAAAGTAGTGGAGTTAGAGTTAGTAGATGACATTCTATATTCTCTCACATTGCTCCATTCTTGACAAACAATTATTTGTGTGTTTTGGATACTAAAGTCATTATTTAAATTAATTTTTAGATGGTTTCTTTAGGTTTCATACTATTCAAGTTTATCTTGTATGTTGTGTTAGATTAGATCTTTATATGAATTTAATGTTCTTAATTAGATCATAGGTGCATTTAATTTAGCATAACATACTTAATCATAATATTGCATCTAAATAAGACTAAAGTAGTTTTAATTAGATCACATAGAACATGTTAAATCATGGAGACATTTATTATATAGTCTTACAAAGATTATTTGATAAATCACATTTCCATTTAACTTACAACACATAAGCATAAACAATCAACCAAATTTAAATGATCATATATATATCAAAAATTTTACAATACATGTCATCAAATATACAATATTAGTGTGGTCTGTGGCTACCAAATCCCTCGAGACCTAGTGATCACCTCCGTTGAGAAATGGTCCATTGAGAGACAATAGTATGTGACTGTGATTGTGAACTAATAATAGAATCCAATGCATACTACAAGCCCTATGTGTTGCAAGTATGAGCAAGTTTGGTGGTGTTGTCATTACTATTGTCATTCATGTCAACATAGTTCAAAATGTTGCAGATTGTGCATGTACAGTTGAGATGTTGTGAGTACATGGATCTATCCTTATGATGTTGCAGATGTGTTGAAATGATGAGTTACCAAGTGCTTTTGAGAAAATTAATAAAGAGTGAAGTCAGAAGTATGTATGTGTTCATAATGTGCTCCGGTATGTGCTTCACATTTCCTTTGTGTTGATCCTATGCTTGTGCAGATCTGAAGGGTTGTTGTTGGGGATCTATTGGTGTCATATCTTGATTTGTAGCTTCTAGTTTGATGGAGTATGAAAGTTATGTTCATCGGTGTGTGAATTGGTTTGATAGAGTTGCTTGTATGTGGATTGGGAGAAATGTTTCTATTTTGCAGTCCTCCATTGTTTTGTTTCAGGTCTTGTAGATCTGGAATATGTCTAGTAATGGTGTTCTATTGGTTTTGGTAGAGATGCTTGTGGTTTGGTACTCTAGAAATTGAGTTTCAGAGTTGTATGTGTTTGCATAGACCAGATGGATTGATGGAAGATGTTCTGTGTTCGAAAGTTGTTGCACTTGTTGCACATGTATCTGAAGGAACTTGAGATGCGTTCTTGTGCATGATGAAGCATTTTATGTCCTATGTGTGTTATCTTCTTATTGTAAAGAATCTACTTCAATGTTCATTTGTGTTTTCATTAGGTTTGGCTGACCTGGTGTTTACACTTCATTTGAAGAATTAAAAATTTAATTAAGGAAGTGTGTGGTCAATCCAAGATATTTTTTTGGTCTTGGTTAAGGATTTTATTGGTTTAGTCTCATTCCTTTCCACTACGGGAATGTTGAGTTTCTGACCCAATTTGAATTTATGAAATGAAGTGTATGTGGCTGGCCTTGGAAAAAGTTTCTAAGGTTGAAGATGGTATAAATGCAAGTCAAGTTGCAAAGGATTAAGATATACAAAGTGATGAAGTAAGCCACATGTGAAGAGAAGAGTTGTGCAAAAGTGAGTTGAGGTAGCAACACTTTATTGTGTTAGATTCCTGAAAGTAGTGAGATAAAGGTTTCTGCAATCCTCTAATCAAAGTTGCAGATGTGTGTAAATTGTTGTGGTCGATCTTTCTATTATATTTTGTATTTGTAGGCAGTGAGCCTCCTTGTTGGACAGTGAGTCCTTTCTGTAGGCAATAAGCCTCTCGTATTCAATTTTTCTATCACTTTATATTGTGAGTTAACCCTCATCATGGTTTTTCCCTTATTGGATTTTCCATGCAAAATTTGATGTTCATTGTGTTGATTTTGCTTTATGTTATTTGCATTACATGTTCATACTTAATAATAGAATAGTGTGGTTGTGAAGTTGATAAGTGATTGAAGTTTCATATTTGAATTTTGTGACAACTGATTCACCCCCCACTCTCAATCGTCATGTGCCTTTTAACAAATGGTATCATAGATTTGGTTCCTTGGTGTAGAGCTTAACTTCTTAAGGAAGATCCGATGGCACATAAGTTGGTGATCCCTATGTTCGATGGATCTGATTACAGTGACTGGAAAGTGAAGATGATAGGATATATTATCTCTCTTGGTTACAAGACCTAGAAGGATATTGAGACTAAGTATGTTGCTCTAGCGAGTGGTCCTACTATTGCAGGTGAGGTTTCTACGTTTGAGGAGAATGAAAAAGCGAGGTATGCTATCTACAGTGCTTTATCCAGTACTGAGCGAACAAAAGTTATCTCTCTAGGCTCTGCTTATGAAGTTTGTAAGAAATTGGAAGATCTTTATGAAGGAAATGATAGAGTGAAATTGACAAAGAAGTTGATGACAAAGTGTAGATATGAGAATATGAAAATGGAAGAAGGAGAAGATATTGCAAGCTATTTTTAGAGGAGTGATTTGGTATAAAATGAAGTTAGAAATCAAGGGGGTAATCTGATTGATAAAGATATAATTGAGAAGATTCTAATGACTCTACCAAAATGTTATAGTGACAAGGTTTAAGTTATTAAGGAAAAATATGATCCTAAGAAATATACTAAAGAAGAGCTATTTGGCACCTTGACTGAATTTGAGATGAGAAAGTTTGGAAAGAAATAGGAAAAGACAAAAATGGAATTTAAAGCAACAAAGATTGAAGATGATCTAGATAGTGATGGTTTAGATGAGTTGGAAATGAACTTTACCAAGAAGTTGAAGAAAGGTACTGGTAAGTATAAAGGTATGTTTCCCTTTAAATGTTTTAGTTGTGCTAATATTGGTCATTATGCTTCAAGATGTCCAAATAGAGTTGTACATAAGAAGAACATAGATCATAAATATAGAAAGGATAAGAAATACAAAAAGTTGTACTATGTTAGAGAAGAAGCTAGAACCTCTGATGATGAATCTGATTATAAGGGTGATGATAGTGAATGCTTGTTCTTAGCTTTAGAGAGTAAATTTGTGTCTGCTAACTCTAGAAAATATGCAAGGAAAAGTGATTCAAAGAACAAGAAGGATGAGATGGAAGGTACTTTGGTCACCGCCTTTCATGCTAGACAAGATGAAGACTATTGGGTGATTGATAGTGGATGTTCTAATCACATGACTGGAAATAAAAGTAAGTTCACTAAACTTGAAAAGTATGATGGTGGTTTTGTCATATTTGGTGATGACTTTGGAGAAAAGATTGTTGGGAAAGGTACAATTAGTTTTGATGTTATTCACAACACTAATGATGTATATTATGTGAAGGGCCTAAGGAATAACTTGTTGAGTGTTGGATAGATGTGCAGAAAAGGTTTCAAACTTGTGTTTCAAGACAATACCTATGAGATCTAAAAAGGATCCAAAGCTATGGTTGCTGCAAGAAGGAGAACTCATGGAAATATCTATCAGCTTAAGGGTGTTGATTGTTAGTGCCTTGTATCCTAAGTTAATGAAAGTTGGATATGGCACTAGAGAATGGGACATGTAAACTTTGATAATATAGTTAGGATCCATTCAAGGGATGTTGTTTGAGGTTTTCCTAAAATCATAAAGCCTGCTAATACTATTTGCAAAAGTTGTCAGTTAGGGAAACAAACAAGATGCAGTTTCAAAGGAAAAGAGAAAAATACTACTGAAATTCTGGAATTAATTCATATAGACCTCTATGGTCCTACTAGAATAGGAAGTCTAAATGATGACAGGTATTTCATGCTCCTTATTGATGATTATTCTTGAATGATATGGGTCGCTTTTCTTAGAGAAAAGAATTAGGCTCTAGATAGGTTTAAAGTGTTCAAAGCAAGAGTAGAAAATGAAGTGAACCTAATAATCAAATGTTTGAGATCTGATAGAGGTGGAGAATTCACTTCTAGTGAGTTTAATGCATTTTTTGAAGAGCATGGCATAAAGAGACACTTTTCTGCTCCAAGAACCCCGCAGTAGAATGTAGTGGTTGAGAGAATGAACCAGACTGTACATGAAGCTGCAAGAACCATGTTGAAAGAAGAAAATGTACCTGATGTGTACTGGAGAGAGGCAATACACACTATTGTTTATGTTCTTAGCAGAGTTCAAATCAAAGGAAACAACACAAAGGCCCTATGAGTTATGGACTAGTAAGGCTCCTACTATTAAATAATTTAAGGTGTTTGGAAGTAGATTTTACATTAAAAGAGATTATGAGAATCTTGGGAAGTTTGATGCTAGATGTGATGAAGTGATTTTCCTTGGATATTGAACTACCAACAAAGCATATAGATGCTTTAATAAAATATTGAGGAAGATTTTTGAGATTGCTAATGTGAAGGTTCATGAGAACATCCACAAACCTATTGAGATACGTGAAGTTAAGCCAGATGATTCTATTGGATTACTAGTACCTAAAGAAAATAAGGAAGAGGAAGAAGAATAGACTAAAGAAGAAGAAGAAAATGAACTAGAACTTGTTCCTAAGACTCCTAAGTATGTCCAGAAGAATCATCTGGAGGAACAGATGATTGGAGATAAGAGTGAAGGTGTGAAGACAAGAAGTAAAGTAGCGGCTAAGATAAATTTTTGTTTACTTTCTAAAATAGAACCTAAGTCTGTATGTGAAGCATGTGAAGATGAAAGTTGGGTTAGAGCTATGAAAGAAGAGTTGTAGGAAATAGAGAAGAATCAGACATGGGAATTTGTTCCTAGACCTATGAATACGAATGTAATTAGTTTAAAGTGGGTGTTCAGGAATAAGTTGAATGAAAATGGTGAAGTTATAAGAAACAAGGAAATACTTGTATGCAATGGATATTCACAAGTTGAAGGCATAGAATTTGAAGAAACATTTCCCCAGTGGCAAGAATGGAAGCTATTAGGATGTTTTTGGTATTTTCTTCCCACAAGAACTTCAAAGTATACTAGATGGATGTCAAGTCTACATTTCTGAATGGTGAATAGGAAGAAGTGTACATGGAACAACCTGAAGGATTTAAGTTATCAGACAAACCAGATATGGTTTGTAAATTGAAGAAGGCATTGTATGGACTAACACAAGCTCCCAAAGCATGGTATGCAAGATTAGATAGATACCTGACACAACAAGGATTCAACAAAGGCTTTGTTGATAGTAATCTTTACTTCAAAGTGCAAGGTAACAAAATGTTGATAGTGGTAGTATATATTGATGATATCATCTTTAGAGGAAATGAAGGTATGTGTAAGATATTTACAGAGGAAATGCAAAAAGAATTTGAAATGTCCATGATTGGTGAGTTGAATTTCTTTCTTGGTCTTCAATTAAATCAAACTGATAAGGGGATATTCATTTCACAATCTAAATATGTGAAAGAGTTATTAAGAAGTTTGGAATGGTTGACTCCAAACTAGTTAGTACTCCTATGGTAACTAGATGTAAGCTGAGTAAAGATGATGAATCTGCTAAAGCTAATCAGAGCAAATACATATCTATGATTGGTGGACTACTGTATCTTCCTGCTACCAAACCCGATATCATGCATGCAATATGTTTAGTTGCCATATTTCAAGTAGATCCTAAAGAACATATTACAGATGTAAATAGGATATTCAAATATCTTAAAGGCACATTGAATTATGGCTTATGATATCCTAAGGATATTAATTTCACTTTAAGTGCTTACACTGATGCAGATTGGGTTGGTTGTGTGGATGACTAGAAGAGTACTAGTGGAGATACTTTATTTCTTGGGGGAGGATTAGTTGCATGGTTAAGTAACAAACATGATTCAGTTTCTTTATCCACTATAGAAGCAAAGTATATTGCTGCAACATCCTGCTGCACACAAGTTTTGTGGATGAAACAAACACTAAAGGATATTGAGTGACATGTGATGAGCCTATTCATATCTTATGTGACAATACAAGTGCTATAAACATTTCAAATAATCTATTAATTCATTCAAGAACAAAACATATATCTATCGGATATCATTTCCTGAGAGAGAAGGTATTGGAGAATAAAGTCAGGTTGGAGTATGTGTCTACAAAGGAATAGATTGTAGATATATTTACTAAGGATCTTCTGAAGGATACTTTTGAGTATCTTAGGGAGAATTTGGGGGTCATTGGCCCTCTGAACTAGGTGCACATGGAGGTGCATTAGTCACAAATTCTTCATTTATCTCGACTAATGAATGGGTCTACTCCGTAGGGGGAGTAGAAAGTTTTCATTGTTGTAGTATGAGTTGCATGGGGGCACTCCTAAGGGGGAGTGATTAGAGATTTTGATCTATTCCATTGATTTCAAAGAGGGAGAGAGATTCATGTGAAAAAAAGTAGAAGAGGAATGTTGTGCAAATCTCGAAATTAAAGGAGAGAGTTGTCTTTCATGGTTTTTCACATAATGTGTTTCCATCAATTACAAAGGGGGAGATTGTTGCAAGTATGAGAAAGTTTAGTGGTGTTGTCATTAATGTTGTCATTGATGTCAACACAGTTCAAAATGTTTCATATTGTGCATGTATAGTTGAGATGCTATTGAGATGTTATGAGTACATGGAGTTATCCTTATGATGTTGTAGATGTGCTAAATGATGAGTTACCAAGTGCTTTTGAAAAAATTAATAAAGAATGAAGTCAAAAGTATGTATGTTTTCAGAATGTGCTTCGGTATGTGCTCTATGTTTCTTCTATGTTGATCCTATCCTTGAGTGGATCTGAAGGATTGTTGTTGGGGATCTGTTTGTGTCATCTCTTGATTTGTAGCTTTTGGTTTGATGGAGTATGAAATTTATGTTCATCGATGTGTGAACTGGTTCGACATAGTTGCTTGTCTGTGGATTGGGAGAAATTTTTCTACTTCGTAGTCCTCTACTATTTTGTTTTAGGTCTTGCAGATCTGGAATATGTCTAGTAATGGTGTTCTCTAGGTTCTGGTAGAGATGCTCATGGTTTGGTTCTTTGGAAGTTAAGTTTTAGAGTTGTTGTATGTGTTTACACAGTTCGGATGGACTGATGGAAGATGTTTTGTGTTCAAAAGTTGTTGCACTTGTTGTGGATGTATCTAAAGGTACCTAAGATGTGTTATCATGCATGATGAAGTGTGTTATGTCATTTTTGTGTTACCTTCTTGTTGGGAAGCATGTACTTCAATGTTTATTTTTGTTTTCATTAGGTTTGGCTGACCTGGTGTTTACACTTAATATGAAGAATTAAAATTATAATTAAGGAATCATGCGGTTGATCCAAGATGTTTCTTTTGGTCTTGGTTAAGTATTTTATTGGTCCAGTCTCATTCCTTTCCACTACGGGAATGTTGAGTTGCTGACCTAATTTGAATTTATGAAATGAAGTGTATGTGTTCGACCTTAGAGAAAGTTTCTAAGGTTGAAGAGGGTATAAATACAATTCAAGTTGTGAAGCACTAAGATATATAGAGTAATGAAGTAATCCATAAGTGAATAGTAAAGTTGTGTGAAAGTGAGTTGAGGTAGCAGTACTTTAATGTGTTAGATTCTTGAAAGCAGTGACCTGAAGGTTTCTGCAATCTTCTAATCAAAGCTATGGATGTGTGTAAATTGTTGTGGTGGATCTTTCTCTTATCTTTTGTATCTATAGGTAGTGAGCCTCCCTATTGGAAAGTGATTCCTTTCTGTAGGAAGTCAACCATTGTATTTAGGCAGTGAGCCTCTTGTATTTGGTTTTGCTATCACTTTATATTGTGAGTTAACCCTCACCATGGTTTTTCCCTTGTTGGGTTTTCCACATAAATTTTGGTGTTTGTTATGTTGATTTTTCCTCTTGTTATCTATATTACATGTTCAAATTAATAATAGAATAGTGTGGTTGTGAAGTTGATCAGTGTTTGAAGTTTTGTATTTGAATTTGGTGACAACTAATTCACCCCCCTCTTAGTTGTCCTGCTCCTTTTAACACTATGCTTGTCCAACAACTGTGGTCTCTTGTTTGATGGCTTCTAGGTGCTCTCTCTCTATGCGATCTATGTCTAACAATAGCTTGGCTACCTCTACATGAAGACTCTCAACCTCCGTTGGACCTCAAGATGACTAAATCTCCTCAAAGACAACCTCTGCTTGATTAGTGCATCTTGTAGCACCCTTGTATGTTTCTCTCAATCTAACATAAGGCTCAAACAACTCTGGGTCTCACTCCATGATGGGTGGAGCACATAGTTTGTATTGATAGCCTGATTGAATACTGAAGGAGGCACTATCTCTATAGCTACCTATTGATAGAGATCCTACAAATCCCTCATATACCCTACAAGATAGAAATTATAAAGCTAATAAGTACGCATCATGTCAAGGTTTGCATCCTCCAAATCAATGGATCTAATAGCATCCACTATCAGTTGCCTAGTGGAACCTATGAAAATGTGGTGGATGAATGATGATGTATTCACACCCACTTTCAAAGAGGTTCCACTCAAGGATAACCCTAGAGATCTCAATGAAAAGGAGATTGAAATCTTACAATAGGGATATCCTAGGTATTGAATGTGATCTAATGAGGGTTTCACCACCAAGTTTAGACTTGGAAAAGACAATGCAATGCAAGTTGTAAAACAAAACCCTAATTGAATGCAAACTAACTCTATAAATGGCCTAGAAAGATGAACTAAATGCAACAGAAAGTTATGAAATAGAAAGTGTGCACTTGGAAGACTAAATAAGGAAGAATGGAGGTCTAAATCACTAAAAAAATTGCTATCAGTGCTGACTGGGACTCATTCACCAAGTTGGGCAAATTAGTCTAGTTTTTTGGAAAATGTGCAAATACAGGTTTCAGCCAAAAAGGTATCCGAATTTGTGAAAATATTTGTCAGGCCTATATTGTGGGACTCATTTGCCACTTGTGGTGAATTAGTCCATTTCTTTTTTTCAAAATTTTAGGACCTAATTCTATTCCTCTCAATCTGCTCTACTGTTTTTCACTGGTTTCCAGATCTAAAACTATAAATTCCCACTTGTAGACCTTCTCCAAGCTTCTCCAAGGCTTGATGAAAACTTTCTTCCAACTTTGCTTCTTGAAAAATCTATAACCTATCCTTGCAAATCACACAAAAGAAGAGGGAAAAAATGTTGTGGGGTTAGGGAATATTGTTTTACCTCGGTTAAATCCCTTGTTGGTAATTAAACCTTGAAATGAAAGCAAATATGAATGGAGAATGATTAATGAACAAATAACAATGTTGCAACTCACCAAACCCTAGCAATAAGGTGCTGCAATTATTCTTGAAATGGCTAAAATGGATGTGGTTCTTGACTCTTGCTTGAATGAAGTTGATTTTCCTTGAAACACTTGCTTGAATAATAAAATCTACATTACAATTGTTAGCAAAGTAACAAACATGAATAATGCAATCCTTGACATGATGATTAGCACTAGAAGAATGCTCTAAAATGCTTGATAATATGCCTTTGAATTCTCTTGTGAACTCTCTTGATTGCTAGGTGTTGAATATGATTAAAAGAACCTTGTATTCATACTTAATAATGCAAGAATTCTAGAAATTACAACACTACAAACCAACATCAAATCTAGGAGAATAAAATATCACCAGAAATTTGAATTTGGGCCACACGGGACTCATTCACCCAAGGTGGTGAATGAGTCCCATTAGGCATAATGTATGGGACCAAAAATGAAAAGTGTTTAGAAATGTGTAAAAACTGGTTTGAGGCCAAAAGATCTAGGTGGGACCTATTATCAATTAGATATGAACCCTTTTTCAGATTTGCAAAAATTAGACTATCTGTTGAAACATGGAAACTCTTTTCAGATGTGGGTGATCTATGTGAAAAGAGAATCTCCAGAGTGAGTTGGTTCTCTGAAAGATGAATCCTATTCTAAGTGATTTTCAGGTAAAGAGTTAGAAGGATGAACTGGATTTAAAACTTAAGATTGAAATCCTAACACTTAAACTATTTGGCCAACTTCAAGAATATTTTGATAATAACTCACTCTCACCACCTCTTTAAAACTTAATTCTCACAATCTCATAGCACATATAATCCAAAAGTGATTTGTGCAAAGGTTTGAAATAATCACAAGGCACAACCTGAATTAGCATGCAACTCCTGCAAATCACCTAACAATAGTAAGACAAGCAAAGGATTCAATAGATTTGAATCACAAGGCACATCAAATTACTATTGCAAATCATAAACAAGAACTGAGAAAAGAAAACTCTATTGTTTTATTGAGTGAAGGAGTGAAAACTATCAAAATATAAGTACAAAGAAGTTTACAAGCTCAAAAATATGTCAGAGCAAGAAACTAGAATCTGAACTGAGAAGAAGAAGAAAGCTAAGTCTTCTTCAAGATAAATAACTCCAAAACTCTAATCCGAGCTCAAGAAGAAAGCTCAAGGAAAAGGTATCAAAAATGTCTCAAAATTCTACACAAAAGCAGAAAAAACTCACTTTTTCCATGTTCACACTGTCCAACTTCTAAAAATAGACTAAATCTGCTTTAAAAGCAAATAAAACAACTTATCCATCCAGCAGGCATCTCAAATCCGACCAAGACAGTACCTCTCAAAAATCTACTAAAAATAGCAAAGAATAAAATGATTTATAAAAACACCGCTTTAATCCTGCTTTACATGATATGCAAATTTTCATAATTTGACTATTTTTTGCAACTAAAGATTTTGAAATCTTTTGCAAAAAATAATCCTTGTCTCTCCATTTACAATATTGATTTTCTTAAAAAATCACAAAACATATAATGAATATCTCTTATCATATCCCCTAATTGATTTCTCCAAAATCAATCTGAAAACAAGATCCTAAGTCATAAGTACAATGATTTTACAACTTTTTTTGATTTCTCACAAAATCAATCAAATATATCTATCACTATCCACTCCTTACCAAGGCACCATTAATCACAAATTTCTAAAGTTCATAGCCCCCTTACATTGCCAAAAATTTATCAAAGAAACCTAAGGACTTAGGAAAATAGCACCACCATTTTTACAAGGCTCGACCTAGGCGTTGAATAAGACAAAAGAATAAGCCTAAAGATTATAATATTAAATGAAAATCCCATTTTCATATTAGGGCATGAAGGTGGAAAAAAACAAAAGCAAAACCCTAAATTTGTGTCATTTTCATTTGGTGACTTTTGGGGAAATTTCTCTGCAAGCAGTGCTACCAAGTATGGTCTAGGGTTTTAGCTAGAAACCTCCATTTGAGCTCACCTTCCTTTGATTCTCCATCAGGTTAGATTTCTGCCACTCATGATAAGGTTGACTGCTATTTTTTATTTGATTTCTTGGCTCCTCTTGATGGTAAAATGAAGGCCTCACAGGCCGCGGCCATGAGATAACCATCTGATGCCCTTATTTCATTTTCTGTACTGGCTTTTGATATCTCTATGTTCCTTCACCCACTGGTTGACATGCACGAGCTGAACTAAGTGCTTTGTTTGGATTTTGAAAGCTCTATAGAGCTCTAGCCGCGGCTTATATGTTCTCCTACAGGCATTAAGTGGTAAGCTCTTGTTATTCTATTTGATTTTTGTTCCTCACAAAGCTTACAAAAGCTTGAAAATATGATAGGTCGTGGCTTCTTAATCTCTTTACTAGTCATTTGGAAACTCTGTAGCTTAACCCATCAAAGGATTTTCACATCTTTGTATTCTGAAACACAAACCTGATGTGGGAATTTGTTGTTTTGAAGAAAACACACCTATGTTGTGATTTTTTGTTAGGAACCAATGTGATTCATAGTGACATGGAGAAAACTGAGTTCTTAGACAAAACCCCATATGGATATTCTATATCTTAGAAAAAAATTGTTTACCTCCTCTCGAGCTCGCTTGACCCACTATGACTGTTGCTTTCTTTTGAAATCTCTGTGGTTTCCTTATAAAACCCTTCATGGGTAAACTAAAAATTGTAGAATCTGTATTTTAATTCAAACCCCAATGTGGGTATTCTGAAAAAATAAGAAAAAATCTGTATTTGGTCATGTACTCAAAATTTGGGCTTGACCCACCATGGCATTTGTTACATTCAGAAATTCCTCAGTTTTTCATCATATGGGTATTTGATATCTTGATGAAACCTGTGTATTTTGATTGAAACCTATTATCAATAGATTTGCACCCTACTGAAACATGGAAACCTCCTTCAGATGTAGGTGATCTGAGTGAAGAAGGAATCTCCAGAGCGAGCTGGTTCTCTGAATGATTGATCCTACTCTAAATAACTTCTGGGAAAAGGGATAGAAGGATGGAATGAAACTAAAACCTATGACTAACAGATGACTTTCAAAACCTGATAATGATTTAATGATGATTCTGATCTCTTCCTCACAAACAACTTTTAGAAAAACACAATATTTCACAACTTCTCATGAACAATTGATACATAAATAATTTGCATAAAAACCTGACTTGAAGTACAACATGCAACTTGTATCCTAAAATTTCTGCATTAAGAATTACAGTCTAAGGACATAACAAGGACTCTGTAAATAGAAATCACAAGATAACATCAAACTGAAACTGCAAGTAAACAAAGGAATGAGAAGTAGGAATGTTGTCTTTATTCAACTAAAGGAGAATGCCATAATATGAAACTGAGTATAAAAGGGGTTCACCAACTCAAAATTGTGTATGAGCAGGAACTAAAATCTGAACTGAGAAGGAGAGCCAAAAAAGACTAAGTCTTCTCAAAGACATAACTCTCAAGAAACCCTAATTCGAGCTCAAAAGGAAGCTCAAGGAAAAAAGCTTCAAATTGTCTCAAAAACTGCATAAAAGAAGAAAAAAGCATACTGCTTTTATGATGAACCTGTCAAGCCTCTAAAAATAGGTTGAATCTACTTTAAAAGCCCAAACAACACCTTATCTCTCCAAGATAAGACTCAAATTCGACCAAGAGGAAAAGTCAATGAATCTGCTAAAAATAGCAAGAAATCATAAAACAATTTATAAAAGATTGCTTTACGATTATGCTTTATAGGATTGCAGATTTTCCAATTTGCCTATTTTTTGCAATTAAAGATTATAAAATCTTTTGCAAAAAGAAAACATCATATTTCTCCATTACAATGCTTTGATTTTCTCAAAAAATCATAAAAATATTAATACATATCATTATCCTCTCATCAGTCTCCAATTGATTTCTCTAAAATCAACTAACAGGCCCTGATGGCCAGCAGAACAATGTGCAGCAGTGCTTAGGGAAAGCAAAACTACTGAAATTAAATGTGCAGCAGCGCTTAGGGAAAGCAAAACTACTGAAATTAAATGTGCAAAGCACACTTATTTGCAAACTACTCTACTTAACTATGAGATAACTTATCTCAGAGGAAGTGCTTGAGGTGGATCCCATTAACTGGGATAGACAACACCTTGCCAATCAACTTGGAAAGTTGGAATGTGTTGTGTTCCTTGCATTCTGTGATCACATAAGGCCTATCCCACATTGCATCCAACTTGGAATGTCATCCAAGTCTACTTTTAAATTCATTCCACTTGAAAACTAGATCTCCAACAATGAAATCACGTGGTCTCACCCTTTTATCAAAATAATTCTTCATCTGAGCTTGATGTATCTCCAGCTGCCTGAGAGCTTCCTTTCTGGTTTCTTCGAGCTCTACTAGTTGTGCAAACCTCACCTCAAGAGGCTGTTCATTCAGTAACTCTAGTTCTTTAACATAACTTAAAGTTGGTAACTCAATTGAAATAGGTAACTTAGCTTCTTTACCATAAGTCAGAATAAAAGGTGAACAACTAGTGGCCCTTTTAGGAGTTATCCTGTCAGCCCAAAGGGCTAACTTCAACTTTTCGTGCCATGTTCTTTGATTATCTTTAGCAATCTTCTTGATTATTCGAATCAGATTTTTATTTGTAGATTTTGCTTGACCATTGCCCTACAGATAATAATTGGAAGACGTGTTCAAATAGATGTTATTTCTAACTGACCAGTCAAAAATCCTCAAACCAATAAAAGCTAAACTATTGTCAAAAATGATTGAATCTAGAACACCAAATCTCGATATGAGATCTTGATAGAAATTAAGCACTGAAGTCTCGTTCACTTCCTTCAAAGCGACAACTTCGGTCCATTTTGTAAAATAATTTGTGGCAGTAAGAATCCACTTATGAACCACACTTGAAGGTGGATTGATAGGGCCAATAAAATCTAAGCCCCACTTGGCAAAGGCTGTTCTACTTGAATCAGATGCAGGGGCAGCGGTGCAAGCCTCTATTTTCCAACAAATAAAACACATTTCTCACATTTTCTGACCCACGTAGTAGCATCTTTAAACAAATTTGGCCAGTAATAACCAGCTCGCATAATCTTCAGAGTTGTTCTTGCAACAAAGTGACCTCTTGAAGGTCCATCATGAAACTCTATTAACATCTTGTCAACTTGATCAGGCTGAATACATCTCAGCAAAACACCTTGGAAGTCTCTCCTATAAAGAACACCATCAATGATTGCATAAGGAATGGATTGTAATTTATAGTACCTTCTTTTTTCTCTATCTAAGCCTTCTGGGCACTCACCAGTTTGTAGATAATGAATCATCTGCTGCAACCAAGTAGTAGGAAATGCTGGAACAACACCTGCAACATCATTATGGGAAAACGACAAGAAGATAGCCCTTTGTACATTGATAACTAGAGTGTCATTCATCTTGCTAAGAACTCAATTTTGCATTCAAAAACTAAGCACATACAACTCAGATACCACTTCATCTGGTCAATTTTGGAGGATGGAAAATTGAAGTTGGAGAAAATTCACACAACTGAGAATCCTATAGATATGTTGACAAAGGCAGTTATATGAAAGAAACTTATTTCCTCATCAGTTTTTGGTGGTCTTCACGAATGATAATGGTGGACATAAGAAACCAGCCAGATCTATAATCCAATGGGAGCTACAAGTGTAGTGGTGTCGTCTAGGATCAATCTCCAAGTGGGATATTGTTGGTATGTGGTGACTAATCATGCAAATACATACAATCGTAACAAGAAATGGAGTTCAAGGCATCGCCTCAATTTATTTTCCATTAACACATCAAGGTTTTTTCTCATTGACACGTCATGGTTTTCTTGTTAACTTGTCAAATGAAAAAGGATCTTGTAAAACCTTAATTATAGGAGGTTCCAAAAGGCTTGTTATAAGAAGCTAGGATGTATGTTGTGGCATGGTGTTCACGAGATTGTAATATGTTTTTCATTGGATAATAAAATCATTAGGTGGTTGAGTTTTTGTGGATGTAGCCTATATTGGGTGAACCAAATTAAATTCTATGTTGATCTCTTTTGTTTTATTCTTCATTTTTATTTCTAGGTTATTTAATTTGAATATAATTGTTAATGTTTATTGCTCCAATCTTCTTGAACCCTAACAATTATGGTCCTATTATTGGAAGGATTATTAATGTCACCTGGTATAGGAGCACCTAAGGAACACTAGGAAACACTAGGCAATTAGGCAACCTAGTTTTTGAATTTTGTTTTATCTTTAGTATGTTACAGTGAAGGTCATGTTGACCATTGGATAGATGAGGTAGCTTAGGACTAAGTTCAATCATTAGTTTGATGTTTGGAAGGTTTCATGTTTCTAGGAAATTAGCAAGAAGTTGCAAAATGTTCCATTTTGCAACTTTTCCATAATAGGATTAGCTACAAGCGGCCAAGGAGTGGTTAAGGCCGAGTTTAAATATTTTAGAGGCTATTTTTAAAGAGGTCCTCGACCTGAAAACAAGGTTGGAAGCATTGATATTGTGGAAGAATTCTGTGAAATTGAAGGAAAGATAGTGTTTTGTGAGTCATTTTCTGATTTTTGCTTCAAAGAAGAGCTTTAATGGATTAAATTTATTACTATTTTGTACGGAGGATGTAATGTTGTTATTCTTCTAGTTTTTTGTACCATTATTTAGTTCCTTTATTCATTTTTAATCACTGGTTGTAAATAATTTTGCTTTAATCCCATTGTTGGTCTGAACCAGACAGTTTGGAAAGAATGGAGTGCTAGACCACTTTCCCACTGTACAAATTGTATGGCCCTTTGGGAACAGTGACTAGGCTCCATGTGTGTACATATGGTAGGTTTTAGGGTTCAGGTGTGCACAGGAGCTGTTGGCAAAGTCTTGCCCTAGGTGAGCCAGGAAGAGTCCGGCTAGGGAAGACAAGGAGTGTTAAGCACCTAACTTGCAAGGGTGATTGAATTTTGTTGTTTTTCCTTTTTGAGAAGGTAGATGGAAGTCTTACCAAGGTCTGGTAATCAGGAGGAAGCTCCATTATCACATTAGGTCAGAGAAAGACTTATCAGATTGGAAACAGCTAGAAGAGGCTTGAAAACCCTAGATTTTGGCCAATTTCAAGTTGAGGCCTTGTACGGCTGATGAAGACTCAAAACCTCAAAAATCCTTGAGAGGTGTCCATTTGAAGCAAGAACCTCAAAGAAAGATTGGTGGTTCTTTGGAGAAATTGTGAGAGACAACTAGTTTTCTCAGAGAAGGAGACCTAATTGGGGCTCTTAGGCTAGTAGCCTTTTTAACCCTAGATGAGGGTTTGGTGAAAGCGATGAAAAGGTGGAGTTTTGTGAACCTTCAAGAAACCCTAGGAGGATGGTTTGAAGTTGTTGGAGACATCTCTACACCCCTGCAAGATTTAAATTGAGTGTTGAGGTATTGTTAGTCTTTAGGGCAGGTTAAAGGCTAAGGAAGAGTTAGAGTTATTGTACCAAGATTGTCTTGGTTGGTTGAATGGTGATGGTAGTGGGGTTGGCCAGGAGAACCAGGGGTACCTAAACATACAAAGGGACCTATAGGTAAAGGTGGTGGAGAAAAACACCAAGGAGGTCTTGCAAGCAAGACCTAGAGCAGGAATCTGTGATTGATTCCTCCAACCCCCTCCCTATCATCACCACTCTTAAAAAGAGGTATCACTAGGTTGGTAGTGCAATCTCTTAGGAACCCTTGTTGAATAATGTTATTGAATAATTTCATAATGTGTAGTGAAAGAATTATCACCTCCCCATTTTAGATACCTCGCTTGAAGTTCGACCAAGTCCTTTACTTTTCCAACACTCAATTTCTAAATACTTACAGTCTCAACATCTTGTATTGTGAAATTTTTTGCTATGGTGTTGACTAGGTAGGGGGATCAACCATTGATTCTTGCTCATATAGTTTCCTTGCATAATCAAACCATCGATTAGTTGTAATATCATTTTCAATTTCTTTCTTTCTTTGTTGAAGCTCCTTCGAAAATAACTTTAGGTTATTCTTTCCTAGGTAGATTAGTTCTTCACACCTTGTGTTCATGAAATCATCTATTTTCTTTCTTAAAATATGTTTGTACAACTTAATATTTATCTTTTTCTTGTTTGGTTCTTTCAAAGTTCTGCTCGCAATTTTGTATTTCTTATCAAACCAAGCATTAATTGAAAAACAATTTATTTTAAATTTCTTATTTTTTGCTCTCTCACACTTCTCAACCATGCCTTCAATTAAATTTGTTAATTCATGACTCTTCATACTTTGAATATAGATTTTCTCCTTCTTAATTAGTCCCTCTAGAGTTACCTTAAAAGTAATACAATTTTCTTGAGTCAAAAGAATTCTACCCTTTAAAGGTGGTTGTCGAAGACATTGAATTTTTCTCCCATGCCATCTCTTTTCTCTCCAAGATAATGTTAAGTTACTTGGTCCATGGTCTACTTTTAAATTTCACATATGTTCTCTAATCATAACTTCCTCTATTCTTTTGATCAAGCTTTCCGAGAAAATTGCATAATCAACAATACGTGAACCATTTCCACATCAATTCCCCCTTTTCCCTACATAATTAATTATTTAATTATTGTCTAAGGTTATATTCTTCTATTAATTGAATAATTTTAATTATTTAATTAATTCATTTTCTCTTTAATTCTTCCTTAATTAATTAAAAAATAATATTTATTTAATTATGCCACTAATAAATCCTTTCACTCTATAATTAAATAAGTTATCATTTGTTTAATTATTGATTGTCATTTATTATCTTTTTCTTCTATAATTAAATAAATCATATTTAGTTAATTATTTCCCACTTTTCTCTCCACTATTAAATAATTATTTTAATTATTTACTAAATTGTCTATCTTTTTCCTCTACTTTTAATTAAATAGTTATTCTAATTAAAAGTCAACTTTTCCCTCTTCTTTTATAATTAAATAATTAAATAATTGGTTTAATTATTTAATTATTCACTTTCCCTCCTAAATTATTTAATTTACTCTAGCCACCTTTTATTCTTTTTATGTGCCAAATCAAATATTCTATCTTAATTAGTTTCCACCCTTGATAAGGTTTTATTGTCTTTTAATCTCCACCGTCCATCCTTAACTAAACCCTATTTTTTCCCTAACCCTATTTCCTTGCTTCTCAAAGCAATCTCATCCATTGATTTTCATCATTGAATCTTAGCCATTGAATTTTTCTCCCATGTTGTCTCTTTTCTCTCCAAGATAATGTTAAGTTAATTGGTCTATGGTCTAATTTTAAATCCCAAATATGTTCTCCAATCATAACTTCCTTTATTATTTCCATTAAGCTTTGTGAGAAAACTGCATAATCAACTACACTTGAACCATTTCCACATCAATTCCCCTTTTTCCCTCCATAATTAAATTACAGTCTAAGGTTATATTCTTCTATTAATTAAATAATTTTAATTAATTAATTTTCTCTTTTATTCTTTTTTGATTAATTATATAAATTAATATTTAATTAATTATGTCACTAATAAATCCTTTCACTCTATAACTAAATAAATTCTCATTTATTTAATTATTCATTGTCATTTTCCTACTATAATTAAATAATTATTTTAATTAAAAGTCATCTTTTCCCTCTTCTATAATTATATAATTAAATAATTGTTTTAATTATTCACTTTCCCTCCTAAATTATTTAATTTACTCCAGCGACCTCTTTTTCTGTGCCAAATCAAATCTTCTATCTCAATTAGTTTCCACCCTTGATAAGGTTTTATTGTCTTTTAATCTCCACTGTCCATCCTTAACTAAACCCAATTTTTGCCCTAACCCTATTTCCTTGCTTCTTAAAGCAATCTCATCCATTGATCTTCATCATTGAATCTTAGCCCTTCATTCAAATTTGGGTTTTTATAAAAGATACCTATCATTTTCATCTCAACCCTAACCACAACTACCATCTTCAATATTTTGTTGTCATTATCACTAGGTTCTAATAAAGGTGATTCAACCATGGTATAAGAATTATGGTAATATTACTTTGTTATTTTATATTTCTATATTCATTTGTTTTTCATTATTAAAGTAGAATCTTTAAGATTTGAATTTTATATATTTGATAGTTGATACTACTGATTCATGATTTTACCCTATTTTACAAAATCTTCAAAAATTCTACCATCTATCCTAACCGTCAGGAATAATTAAATAAAAAACACAATTCTTCCCCAAAATGATTGCTATCTTTCTTGTTTTTGAACATAGAACTCAGCAAATTTTAAGATTCTATCTTCGGCCATTGAGAGATTATTCGAAGTGTTAACCGACTGATTACTCTGCAATAGAAGGGAAAAAACAAACGAGGAGCAGTCAGAAATAGAAAATGCAGTATTGGTAATATTTGAAAAGGAAAGGTTTCCGCCAAGACAGACCCTGAGATTGCCAAACGGATTATTGCATATGCATAGCAAGTAAATTAAATTGTTTTTATCATTCTTTCTTATTATACTCTTTTGAGCATTGTTTCGAGCTCTTTGAAGTCATTAAGTAGCGGAATATTGTTAGTTTTCTGAGATTGTGCTTCTCTTTCCCCGATTATTTTTTAAGTTCGACACCCCTGACGTCTTCGCACTTTCTGTAATATTGCTATACAAGGGAGGGAAATTGAATGATGGGAAATTGAATTTGAATCGGGAGGCTCTTGTGCTGTTCTTGGATCTCATAGGCTTTTTTGGTCCTGTGGATGTCATTAAAATATTTCATTTCATTTGTTTACAATTATATTGAATTAACATTACACATGGAGCTAGCCCCTAAATTCAATTCAAATAGTAGAGGATTGCAAAATTTTGTAAATCTGCAATTGTTTATTCAAGTTATTATAGTAGGCATTTCGAAAGTTTTTTTTGACAAATTTTTTAATAAAAATCTGTTCTATAGTTTTTTAGTCGATTTTTTTAAAGATAAAAAGCAAGGAATTTTGTGAAGCGTTTTTGGAAAATGAATTATTATTTTTTTAAGCCATTTTTTGAAGGGTTTGTTGCAGCAAATTTTTTGAAGAAATTTGAAGGTTTTCTTGAAGCAGATTTGAGGGTTTCTTTTGCATGAAATTGTGGACTTCTGAAGAAGATTTTCTCAGATCTGTTCATGCACATTTTCATGGGTTGAGTTTGTGATCTGATCTGGGAAATCTTGAAGAATATTTTTGAAGATTTCAAGAGTTTTCGAAAAAAATTCTATAAACATTTTGCTGATTTTCAAAAGTTTTTTGAAGGTTTTTTTTGAAAAAATCTTGCTTTTCCAGAAGTTTTTTGAAAATCTGTTCTGAAAAATCTCTCTTTCAGAGCTTTTTCAGAGTACAAGCTCACCTGAAGATATTGACATGGGTACAGAGCAGTCTGAGATGATTCAGACTATTGGCCAGAGTACACAGCTATGCCCCACCACACAGACAATTACACCTACTGTAGAGTCAAAGCCCATACAAGGGGAGCCTTCCTTAGCACCATAACTGGCTATAGTCACGCAAGCATCACACATGGCTATTCTAGAGCAAGAATCTAGTGATTCAGAAGGGATAGTCATCAAGATTAGCAAACCCGATGACACTGATCCATTGGGTACTGTTCGACGATATATCCAAGATTTGGAGCCTTTCGCTCCAATTTTACAAGAGGTAGCAAACATTTCCCGTAGGCTGGACCGTTCCCACTCCCCATTGGTATGGCATGAGGCCCAACGAGTTTTAGCATTTATGCAGACTGGTTGTGAAGAGGAGTTTAATAGCCTCTTGATGTCCAAAGGATGGCCAAAAATTGAGACCACAGAGATGATGACTAAATGGTACCCTGCCAGGCCTACTTTTCAGGTGAAGGATGGGAAGCTCATTTCAGCGCTCTTTGGTATGGAGATTGAATTCCGGAAGTTGTTTTACAAGCTGAAGCGTCAACAAGTCTCTAATAATCAGCTTACCAGCAAAATAGATGAGGCTATATCCATATCACAAAAGGTGCATGTTGAGGCCGATGCACTTACTCATTACTTACAAGAACAACTACCTCAACAAACATACCATACTGAGGCCAAAAAAGCAAAAGTGGATGCCAAGGATATACAATTGGCGGAGAAAAACAATCAGCTTGAGGAGAAAGGCAAAGAGATTGAGAGGATCAAGCATCAATTTACAAAGGTTGCGCAAATGGCAAAGCTGGCTAGACAGAGGGAATTGTTAGCAACACATCGTCTCAAGCTCGAGATAGAGGAAGTTTACCGGCTTCGCCAACTTGGTTCTCAGACGTCCGCTCCAAGCTCCGTCCCCCCGGCTGTAGGGACGTCTTCTCACCCATCCTCTCAGTAGATAGTATGTTTAATTGTTCTCTCCCAATTTTGTTTGCCAAACAACTTTCTTTTTGGGGAGGTTGATGTAGTTGGCTAATACTCTAAGTAAATCTTATTGTAATCAGCAAAATAAATAATTATTAGTTGATGTAATCGACAAGTAGTCCTTTTGGAGAGGTTGATGTAGTTGGCTAATACTCTAAGTAAATCTTATTGTAATCAGCAAGATAAATAATTATTAGTTGATGTAATCGACAAGTAGTCTTTTTTGGAGAGGTTGATGTAGTTGACTAATATTCTAAGTAAATCTTATTGTAATCAGCAAAATAAATAATTATTAGTTGATGTAATCAGCAAGTAGTTGCTGACGGCTGGCAGATCTCAGCAACCATCGGCTGCCCTATAAATATTATGTTTGTATACATCAATGGGAACCGCAGGCATTACTATCCTAAACATATTGTAATTGGACATGAATGAATAGAAATATCTTCTGATTGCTGATATGAATTATCTTGTTTATACTTTATTGTTTACTTTGTATAATTCCTTGTTGTAATCACTCCAGTAGAATCTGCAGTAAACAGTTCACATTTTGCATACATATTAATGAATGTCCATAATCTGTTCCAAAGGCACTCATCTGACCATACATATTAATGAATGTCCATAATCTATTCCAAAGGCACTCATTTTAGACAGGCTTGCGGGATGCAGGAGCATAGTGTCAATTTGACTGTATGTGTTTAATAGAAGTCCACACCTTCGCCCATTTAAAGTAACATGCTGTTTTTTTTGTAATTGTCAATGCACATAGAAATTCTATTGAAGAAATACTCATACAAAATTGCAGCCTTAAGAGGTTACAATAAGCCGTTGGTGGCTACAAATGAGCATTTGATGAACAAAGACTGCTGAGTATGAAGAGATTACAAAGGATTCAAAAACTACAGATAGATATGTGAGCTACCCATAACAAATAGTATCAAGCTAAAGCTAAAGAAGGAAAGAACCATAGGTAGAGCAGTATCTGTTCTGTTTGCTGCTGTATCTCCCTCACGGAGGCCTAACAATAGCTATCATTCAAGCATATTGTCAAATCTTGGGAGGGAGACTGACCACTTCTTAGCCTTAGCATTTGCTAGAGATTTTGAGGTTGTCCTTTGTATATTCAAGAATTCGATCATGTATGATTGGTTGACTATCACTCACAAGAAAAATTGAGAGTATCATGTCGATTAAGTTCTTGGTCATTCATCAAAATGGTCACGGTAGAGGAAAGACAAAGTCTATAAATTGATATTTGCAATCCATCTCATTTTTTTTTTGTATTGAACAAAGGAAAAGATTTACAAGAATAGAGCTACCAGCAGTAGCTGAAAAACAAACCAGCCAAAATGCCAACCAAACTATACAAAACCAGACTTACAATATAGAGTGATGTTAACAGAGGCTGCTGTACAAAGCATTAATTATTAACCATAAAATACAATCACAAATAGACATATTCCAAAAGTTGTATAACATTTTTACAATGCTCAGTCTTATTGTCCAGCTGAAACTTCACTATCTACTCTTTAATTTACTGTAACCTTTATTTAGCCCTTTCATTCTTTTTACATATAATTTGAATCTGTAAGAAAAGAACAGCCACCGGAAAATATACCTTGTATAGAGGCTTTCAATAGTATGGGGTATTTGAAGTCATGCCGTTTATCCGCATGAATATATCATTGTACATCCTTTTGGCATGACGGACCTTCATAATTCAATTTGGTGAAGATGTGGATTTACTCGCATCAGTCAAATCAAGTCAGGTCAAGATCACTTGAACTAGACCCCGCACCATTTGAACTAGACCCCGCACCATTTGATTTTACTTCTGAGGCATCTGGATTGTTATTAATCTTGGAACAAAAGACAGAAAACACGTCTTTTTTCTATGCATATGTCTACCAGCCATAGCACTTGGGAAGAAATCCAGTAGTTTAGAAAGGCAAATGATGTGTCTTTAGGGAAGAGTCAAGAATGAGCATGTGAAAGGTGCTTAAAGGGCACGATTATATCTTCATATCATATTCATCAGTATTGTCTCACTTCAATAAATAAATAGTACGAATTAGAAAGACCCTTGCCCTCTTAGAATATATAAATTGTGGAAGGCTTGCGAAGATGGATTTCTATGCTTCAACATGCTTGAAGTTTACTCCTCTAGCCATTGGGAGTACTTGAATGGTGTCTCAAACCAACGCTTCCTTTTAGATTTAACTCAATGTCTTAAATATAGGGTATTTGACTCACCCTTTCATTTTAAGTTAGAAATGGAACCCAAAGAAAATAATAATAATAATAATAATAATAATAATAGATTAACCAAAAGTGTGAAATGATTTTAGGCGGCTATTAGGGCTCGCAACTAGGTAGTTTGACGTGGGTTTTATTGAAAGCTTGAATTTCTAAATGATATTAATAATGTATTATAGTTTGAAAATTATTTAGAGATAAACAAATTATTGTATAATAATAATAATAATAATAATCATAATAATAATAAGATGATGAATTTATTTATAATAATAAGAAAAACAAGAAAACAAGTAAAGTTTAGTGTTTAAACATTAGGATCTCATAATATCTAAATAAGAGTTTCTTTGGAATGAAAATTTTGGCCCATATTAATGACTTTGATGCTCTTGACTTTGTTAAGATGCAAATACTTGAAAATGGTGATGCCGTGCAGGGTTCTGGTGCCTTCTATTGGGGTTGGTCGGGTGGCCTGTGGGAGCTCTTTTGCTGGGGATTCCCCTCCTCCTATTGGTGGCTATGATTTCCCTTCTTCACGAGTGGATTTTGGCATGGTGAATGAGCTTCCTCTAAACGACATTCTCCCTTAGCTTGGTGTGTCCTCTGTTGGTGCTACGCAGGGTTGTGTGGTCGGGGGCCTTATTCCTCTTGACAAACTGAAATCTTTTTTTTGATGTTGATCATGCCCAGATTCCTACTACTCAGGCTAGGGTTTGGCCCTTGCCTTGCGCTCGTGCCTCCCTTGTGGTGGTCTATGGGCCAGAGGTTGCTAAGAATGAAGATTTCTATGTGCGCCAAGGTGTGGTCTGCAGGTTTAACAACTTGTGGCCCTCCCTTCCAGATCTCCATGAGTGGGTTTTCGTTTCCTGGAAACCTATTGTTTCTGGGCCGATTAACCTTTATCCCAGCGTCAGAGTTGTTTTCTTTGCAACCTTTACTTCCGCTGAGGATCATGGTCGAGTGCTTGACCGGGTGTGGATGTGAGGTGTTCATTCAGCCTTGGTCTCGCTCGTTCAATCCTCTTACAGAGCCTTTGAATATCATACCAGTTTGGGTTCATTTTCCAAATCTCCCTCTCCATTTTTTGAAGGATTCTTGTTTTGAAGTTATTGGAAATGCCATTAATAGCTTTTTGAAGGTGGATTCTATGTCTCGGGATCTTGGGCATACTACGGTGGCTCATATTTTAATCAATTTGGACATCTCCAAACCTCTCCATGGTGATGTGGTCTTGACGGTGGAGGACAGACCTTGGAAGCAACTTTTGGACTGTGAAGGACTCCCTTTTCGATGCAGGAGATGTTTCTTTGTTGGTCATTTGGCCTCTGGATGCCCTCTTGCTCACTGCAAAAGCACTGCTACTTGGTGGAAGGATACTCTCTCAGACCATCTCACTATGGCCTCTCCCTCTTTGGATGATTCCTCTGAGAAAGACTCTTCTTTGGTGGTTGTGACTCCCCAGGTTCCTCCTCAGGAAATCCCTTCTATGGAACCATTGCCTTGATTTGCTATTGTTGTGCCGACTGATTATGCCCATCCCTTGCTAAACACTGCTACTAATCCCCCGAATGCTCCTAACTCCTCTTCTACATTGTTAGCCTCGTTGCGTGGACGATCTTTGTTCGTTGTGGTTGTGGATGAACCACTCATCTTGCCTTGCTCGATTGACCTTGGTTCTGAGCCTTCCTAGTCTATTATGCAAAAAAAAGAAGGGACTCCCCAAATCGCGACCTCCAGTTTTGGGAGTCAAATCTATCCCCCCAAATTCTGGGGTTGTCTAGTCCCAGTACTTCTTTCGACATGTTGTATATCGGTTGTTCGTGTTTTGGTACTGTTCTATGTGTGGCATGTTTGGCATGTTTTGTTGATCCTTGTGGCCCCTGTTTGTCAGCTCTTTCTAGTTCATGTCATGTTTTGAACTAGCTCTATTTTGGTCCTGGGGGCTCTCCGTGTAAAGGATACAACATCATGTAAATGTTGCTTACTTTATCAAAAATATTTTTTGAGTTAATGTGGATGAATTTTAATATGATCACCTTTAGCATAATGATCCTCAATAATCTCATGTTTGACTTAAGAGATTAGAATCTAGAGTTGGAAGTCAAATGGGGCTAGTTCAAATGGTTAAATCATGAAGATTATAAAAATCCAAGTTTGAGTTCACAAAGTGACATTTTTGTGTATGGTGTGGAAATGTTACTATGATGGACACATTAGTCTCTAAAAGATGTAATTTTTAGTAATTATTAAGTTCGTTCTTAGTTTTATTTTGGATAGTGCCCTCTTATAATGAAATTTTCTTCAAAATAAAGTTAGGGAATTAGTCTTTGTAATGAGGAAATTGATCCTTCCATGCCAATTTTCACTTGGATTGCACTATGTTTGCTATGTATATTTAAAACTAACTTGATGTATTATATTTCTCTAGTTTAAAATCATTGTGGGCCCATTACCCATAGGTTATAAGATCATTTTACATCATAAAATTGGTTCAAATAATACAATATATTACAAGGTATGGAACTCAAATGTTTCTCTTAGCCTTAGACATGGGGAAATGTCAATTTTTTACAAGGTGAGAGACCACCTCTAATTTTTAAAAATATGCATTGCTCTTTCACATGTCAACATGGTTATGTATAGTTATGCTATATATATGTGGGTTAGATTGACCAAATATATTAAAATTTTCACTTGATGATGTCCATTTGAAGAGTCTATAGTTGTAACAATATTAAAAGATGTAGTGAAGGCCTTGACTAATTTCACAAGTTAGAAATCATCTATAGAGATCTCAAGGCTAATCATATTTTGATAGATATTTGATAAGTTCATTGGATTGCATTTGTGAATGAAAATGGGAAACCCAAAAAAAATGGTCTCTAGGGATGACTTCTAGAGATTTCTTGTGGTGAACATCCTTACATGAAGGAATAAATCAAGCAAGAAATTGTTGAATGAGTCTCATCTCATGGGACATGGGACTTCTTGTGTCAACAAGATTAAGGAATAATAATGGATGAGTTAGCTATAGACACCAAGTGTATTCTAGTTAACATAGTTAATATTTTAGGATGGGTGCAAAGATTTCAAAATTAATTTGATAGAGGGTAATTTTCCGTGGTCCTATCAAAGTTAGACCTAATTATAATTTTAATGAAAATGATAAATTGAGTAGATAATTTGACTACATGATTATTCGCTCCACTTATCATGAGTCCACAAGTTTAAAATAGCTTATTCCCTCCACTTATCATAAGCCCATCACAATATGTCTTATAATATGTCATAACACATTCGATAAGTTGGTTAATGCATATTTAAATCTCTTACAACTATATTATGTGTTAAATATTTTTACATTTTTAATGTGCGAGACCCAACTTTTGGAGGTCATAGCTTTTTATGTAGGAGATTGTTTAGGTGTAGTTTTAAAAAATTATAGGGCCCAATCAGATCTACATATTAGGCATTAGAAAATAAATAGTGAACATGCAATAAAATATTTATTTTGAATAAAATAATTTCTATTCCAAAAATTGAGTTTTCCTATTCTATAGTATAATTTTTTCCTACTCTATAGTGTAAAAATCATATTGTTGGTAATATTAACATTAAAAACAAGGTTGAAAAACATTTCCTAAAACTTTTCTACTTTTCAAACACCTTTCAAGAGAAGAATAAGTACCAAAACTATGAACTAATTGCTAAGGGTTGAGAGACTCATAAACTTGATACCACTTAAGCTTTTCGATGTTCATCGGCTTTATCAATGTATCTACAATATTATGCAAAGAGTCAACTTTAACCATAATCAACCTCCCATCCTCTACCATTTCACAAATAAAATGGTACTAGACATCAATATTCTTAATCTTCACATGAAAGGTTAAGTTCTTTGCTAGACATACATTACAAGGATTGTGACATGGAACTACAATAGCTCATTGAGTCAACTGACATTTGGACATGATATCTTAAGCAATTATGTAGATAGTTACACTTCACTTAGAGCATCCTCATGCCTAACAAAATCAATTTAATTAAAATTATTAATAAATTATTAATCAACTCATCATTAATTAATTAATTCACTTAACCAAATTAAATTAATTAATTAATTCTTATTATTTGATTAAGTCAAATATTTTTATTATTTGTAATTTCCAAAATAAAATAAATAAATCAAATAATTTATTATCTATAAATTAATTAAATTTTAAAATCAATTCGAATATTCACAATTAGTTAATTAATTGTTAAAATGAATAGTAAATCTTAAGAAAATAAAAATTAGAGAAATTAACTAATTGAGAAAATAAAATATATAAATCAATTAAATCAAAAAAATTGTCAAATAACTAACAATAGCCATTTCATTCACATTCACTCCATTGATACTCATCCTCATCTATAAAATTTATAGATCAAGATCAATATTTCACTTTTGGGTATGTGCAGGATCATCGTGGAAAAAATAGCCTCTTAACTGGCAAAATATTCAAAAAAATTAGAGTTAGGAACCTTGACGTAAAAATTTGAATAAGTTATCTATATTATTTCAAAAATATGTAAAAATAGAATCTGTAGAAAATTGAATGTAGTTTCTAAACTACTAGGTTTATTTAAAAATTAATAAAATCTATTTGGTGAAAATTTGAAATTTCAAAGCAGTAGTACTTAAATTTCAGGGAAAAAATAAGAAGTAGGTGTCTATCTGACCACCCTAACCATAATAAAATGATAATATTTTTTCATAAGATTTTAGATATAAGGAAAGGACTCATGTCTTGATGTGATGCATATTTTTTTGTAATTTTTTTCAAAGTAAATAATTAATTATGAATTTTTTATTACAAATTTTAAAAAATGTAAAACTCGTATGTCTGACCACCTTAACTTGGTCAAAACTTCATTAATTTTTTATTTTATTTTTTAATCCTATAGTATGTGAATCATAGAATGTGAGGCATGTTTCAGATTGAAAAAATGTGATATCAGTTGAAAGCTATAGATGTTTTTCAATCAGCCTATCAATCAAGACTTTAGTCATAATTCAAATAGAAAACATGAATAATAATTATTTATTAAATTCAAAGTAAAACATAATTTATATTGGTGGAAAGCTGATAATCTCCTTTAAAAACCCTTTTCATTTCATCAATTTTGGGTAAAAAAAAGTCGTTAGCCACATGGGCCATCATATCACTTACATATTGCCACTTTTTGGCCCATCATGATCCTGCACATACCCTTTTCATAATCATGAATTTAGTTGAGCAAGTAGATGTTATCGCAATAAGCAAACCACATTGGAAGAATTTCCTATTTGAGGTTTTCATGCATAGTTAGGATAACTTAGTTTTAAATGTTCATGTTTGAAATCTTACATTATTTTAATTCGGTTTCACATGTTCACATTAAAAGTGGGATCAAAATCACACTCTCCTTGGAATATTTGTCATTTCATTTTGATTTAATGGTGTCATTACACTAATTAATGGTAGTTTCTTTCACGTTTTTGTTATAAACTTATTTTGGTAGATTTAAGGATCATAACCATCAATTAGAAGTACACATTTCCTTTTCGTCTCTCCTTTTTGAGGCTCAATGGATACCATTTAAAAGATAAGTTGTTATTAAATCCAAAAAGAAAGTATTAGTTTTAAGGATGAATTTTGAATGAAATTGATTCTTTAGAAAATTGACATTAATACATTCATACTTCGAAGATGTAAATGGCATTCATAGATTAAATTTGACTTTATAAGGAATTATAATCTATGTTTAGTATTTTAAAGATTTGAACTTGGCAATAGGGCTTAAAAGTTTGGAATTATCTATGAAATCTAGAAGTAGTCACTTTGTTTAGCATAAATGGATCTTATTTAGAATATTCTTTGAATGAAAAACCTTTTCTCAGAGCTCAAGAACCTATCATGTTAGGTGAACATTATTTTTGTCTTCATTTTCAAAATATTTCTAATCTAGATCTAATTTGTTGTGAGAAAAATATGGATTTGATCTGCCACCACTTTGTAATTTCATACAAACTAAGAGGAAAACTGCATGTAGAAAATAAAATTTATTATTTCTAAATTGTAGTTTACTATGAAGTAATCTAGCAAAGATAATTTATTTTATCCATATCAAATGATTATCTTGGAAGATGCAAAAGCTACAACAAAAATAATAGAAGAATTGAATACATAATTAAAAATTTCCCAATTTTTCAATTTACACATGTCTCTTTCTCTTCAAGCATTGTCTAGCCACTCTTTTGTTCTTTTCCCATATAAGCTCCTTGAATTTTTCAATATCCATTGCAATTATCTTTTGCAACAATCCTCCATTATTTTTTAGCATCTCAAGGATCTCATTGATATTTTCAAGAGTTGAGAGAGGCATATTTAACTAAATCCCTACATGCTTATTATTATGGTTATTCTTCATACTTGATGTAGAGGATAAAAAAAATGAAAGGAAAAATGTTTTGATATTGTATTTACTCTCTTGAAGGTATTCTAACACTATCTTGCAAGATTTTTGATAAACTTTCCTCTCTAGGCTCAAACCCTAAAAAATATCTATTTGGCTACTTGAACGATAAAATTATTTCTTGACACCTTTTTAGGCTTCTCAAACCTTCAACATATTGTGCAGGGTCTTATCCAACCCTACTTTGTTGTGGTTAATGAAAAGCAATGTATTTTTCACTAAAACCTCAAGAACCAAGGTTTTTGTTTATAGTCCTAATGATAATGAACACACACATACCTTCATAAAATGTACAAATGATTGAATTAGGACTTCTCCTTTTGGTAGGAACCTAGGCAGCAACCTAAAGAAAAACTTCACCAAGTTTCATCATTTTTTGATGGTGCAAACAAAAGTTATAAACTTTTTAGCTTGTTGGAAACCCTAGTTCTAAAACAGAGCTATTGGTAGTATTTTTGTCATATCTTGCTCAAAACACAATGAAATAACACCAAACCAATTTAATTGGATTCTTAAAACAAAAATCTATCATCCCATCCATTCACAGATCCTAAGATAGCTCTATACATGATTGTACAATGTTGTTTTGAGACTATAATTATAGAAAATTGACAAAAAAAATAGGGTATTTCATGAAGTATTGCTCCCACATATTCTTGAAGCATGTATTCTCATTAATTAAACATGAATGAACATAAAAACCAATCACAAATAAAAAATATGTCTTTTCCTTCAAAACCTAAGGTCTTTTTGCATCAAAATTGCAAAATATGCCCTTTTTCACCCTAGGAATAAAAACCAAAACATGTAAAAAGACCCTACATGGTCTTTCAAGACCTTATTGGAATACATAAACAAAACTTAGGCTAAGGAACAAAACCCAAACCTATCACAAGCCAAAAACACCTAGATTCATTCAAATTTGCTTTTTGGCAGGAAAATTAGAATTTAAATTTCTAGGCCCATTTAAACTGCCTAAACTAATTGACATGATCTCAATGGACCTACTTAGAACTTTATAAACTCAACTAAGACTCTTATCATAAAAATGATTCAATAAAACATCACCAAAGTGATGCTCTTGCATCATACTCCTAAGGAAAAAAGAACTCAGGTTCCACCTAAGAGGAGGTCTGCAACTGTTCTCCCATGCTTGATAATGTTTGATTATGTTTTCCATGTGGCATACTCATATGGAAGGTGTTTCCATTTGACCAAATATTAAAATTATTTATTTCCTCTTATCTTCTTGCTCTCTTTGGTGTCAAGAATGCACTCTAACTCTGGTGGTTCAGGAGGTGGTAGGTCCTTTATCCAATCAATGTATGATATCTTATGTACGCCAGCTCCTTCATCAGTAATAGCATCCAATTTGGGAAACATTTTCTTCTTGAGATGTGCTAAGACAAGATCTCCAACCTTGAATCTAACCTCTCTTATTTTCAAATATGCCTTTTGGTTGTACTTTTCCACACTTGTTGTTGAATCTCTTGCATGAAAATTGCAAATTGTTCACCCTCTACACTTTTCATAAAACATTTTGGCACACAAAGTTATCTTGTATAAGACAATCTAGCCCCTTCTCTTTGTTAGTGCTAATAGGTTGCTTATAAACCACATAAACTTTATTCAAATCCCCATCATCCTTATACACCTCCTTGAGTGCTTCAATACCAGGGTGATCCCACAATAGTGGTTTACAATTTTTGGCCAAACTGGACACTCAAATAATTTTTTTTAACTAAATCTTCACTTTTGTGAACCTATAGGCTAAAGCGTAAGGAATTTGAAGATGATGCAAACTAGAGTTTCATGAAATTTTGTCTGTAGATTCTAAATATATTTTTTTCAAAATTTTTGGAATTAGATTGCACTTCTTTTTCCATCTCCCTTGAAAACTAGTTTTTTTCAAAAAAATAACATTTTTAAAAAGTGACGCTCACCGTATAATGCATAACTTTTTTTCCATGAAGGATAAAATTGTAATTCTTTCAAATTTATATTTGTAACTCCAATATCTAGTGCTTCCACTTGGTTAGATAGGTCTTTATTGAATATTTTTTCTTTAATCAAGTTTCAAAGTCAAACCAATTACAATTCAGACATAGCGTGACCGTATAACATGTAACTTTTTTCGTTTGTATCAATAATTATCCACGTGTAGAATAGAGAGCTTGATTTTCAGTGAAAAACCTACATTCACAAGAAATAAAAAATAAATATAATAATAAAATTAATTTTTATTAAAATTATACTTTTTTGGAAGCTTATCATAAGGAATAAATTCTTACAAAAAAATAAATTTTAAATGAGTTCATTTGATCCCCCAAAAGGTAAATCAAAAGTGGCTTTTTATCAACATTTTGATAGGTGTAAAGGAGGCTCAGTTATAGGTATGGTTTAAAACTATCGGGCTTGGTCTAAGGTGGTTTGATCAAAATCTCTTCAATTGGAATCCTTTAAATGGAACATTTATAGGCTTAAATCATGATATTTTCTAAAAATATGTGATTTCAGCAAAAATCAGGATCTCCCAAAAATTGTAAACCACTATTGTGGCAGCACCCACCAACACTTCGTAACTGAATTTCTTGCAACATTATTGCTCTTTTTCTCAAAGCATCAACCACCTTATTACTCTACCCCTTCTTGTGTTTGATTGTGAAAGTGTAGCTTTGGAGGTACTCAACCCACTTAATGTGCCTTACATTTGACAACATTTTACACCCCTTGGATGACACTCTACTTGTGTTCATCTACTCTAACTCACTCTCATCAATTTCTTTCATACCAACCTTGTTACTTTTAGTATCAAAATCACTGTCATTTGCAACTTTCATTTGTTGCTCCATTGGCAGTTTCGGCTATTTTGATTTTCCATATTCCATCTTCAGCTTAGTTTAAAAATGTTGTTGCTCTCAATTTCCTTTCTTCATCAAGCATTTCTCATTTAGCTCTACAATTTCCTTAATATTAATCCTAGTTCTTTTAACTTCTAAATTCCCATCATTTTTAACCTTCCAAAAAAGTTTGTTTGTATCAATTTTGTTGACATCATCCTTTTCTTTAGATATCTTACATTCTTCATATTTTTGGGGTGTCATCTTATAGGCTGTGTCATTTGGTAGACTAGCCCCTGGTATAAAGTCTATATGGTGACTAATATATCTCATTGGAGGTAACGAGTTAGGAAGTTCATCAACAACTATATATTTGCATAACCCTTCAACATGTCTTGAATCTCCCATGGCAACTCATCAGTTCTTGATGCTGTTATGACAATCCTAAGTTTGATCATCACTACAAAACCTATCTCTTTCTCTTCCATTGTCCTTAAAAGATATTTTTCACTCAATAACATTACACTTGATCCAATCTTTTGGTCTTTATATTCCTCTTTCAAAGGTGCTAAGGTATACCTGTAACTCCATCCTTCTCTAAAACATAGACATTCTTCCTACCATCATGCATTGTATTTCTATCATATTTCCAAGGCCTACCAAATAACACATGGCACACTTCCATGGGGATGATATCACATAACACCTTGTCTTTGTACTTTCCTATTTGAGACTCTACCCAACACTGTTCATTGAATAGTACTTGTTGCCCCTTATTCAACCATGATACTTTATATGGTGTGGGATGTGGTAATATCTTCAAATTTAGTTTCTCTACCATCTCAATATCAAATAGATTATTAGTACTATCATAATCTATAACTTTACAACACTTACCTTGGCACTTGGAAATAGTCCTTAATAATGAATTCCTTTGAGGTGGCTCCTTCTCCATTGGAACCTTGATCAATGTCCTCATCAAAAAGGATTCTCCTATCTATATGGTTCTTTTGGTTGTGGTGAGGTGTTAACACTTTCTTCACCTCCTCCTTGACCAGTTCTTGAGTCCTTCTTGCATTCCTAAATGTAGTAGTTGATTTCTCTTCTAGAGACTCCCAAGCTTGATGACCTGCAAACTTGTTGTACTTGTAGTATCTTCTTGTCAAACCATTTAATCCCCCTCTTTTCCAAATTTCCCCCTAAAGTTAGGCCTTCTTTCTCTAAAATCCCCTCTTGAACTTGGTGCTTGTTCTTGTGAGGTGCTTGAATTAGCTTGATTGCTTTGTGACTATCCTCCATCAACATATGGAGCTCTACCTCTGTAAGTCATTCCTCTACCTCTATTATGATTTTATTACTTCCTATTCAACTTCTCCTTAGCCTTTAAGGCTAGTAGATAACACTCTTCAATTTTCCTAGGGCTTGTAAGGCTCAACTCATCTTGTAAGCTATACTTCAACCCTTTATGGTATCTTGCAACCTTGCCAGTATCATCCTCCATACATCCTAATCTAATACTCAACTTGTAAAACTCTTCAGTGTACTCTTTCACTCCCATATCCTTTTGTTACAAGTTCTACAACTTCCTATACAACTGAGTCATGTAGTAACTAGGCAAGAATTTTCCTTTCAACTTGGAAACCATCCTATCCCAAGAAGTGATCTTGGATTTTCCTTTCTTTTTCCTTTCTTCCTAAACATAATCCCACCATAGGGATGCATGAACTTTCAGCTTGGTACTAGCCAAATTTACTTGCTGCTCTTCAGGTACATCTTCAAACTCAAAGTACTTGTCCAACTCCCCTATCCAATCAAGGAGTTCTTCACCATTCCAAATACTTGCATATACTAGAAGTTCCATCTTCACCTTGGTTTCTTCACCCTTGATTGCCTTCAACAATCTTTCCAACCTCAGAACATCAACATTCCTCTCTTCTTGAGGTGCTTCATTCACCACCTCTTCCTCTTGGTCACTCATATCCCCTGCAACCACTCCTCTTCTTTTCTTAGATTCCACTGCACTAAGTCTTGCATCTAGACTGACTCACTTCCCTCATTTCTTTAGCAACCCGGGCTTCTCCCAATTGTGTTGCTATTCATTTTGCCACCCTTTCAACATTCCTTGGACCTGCATCTTTCTTTTTTCTTGCTTAACCCTTATATTATCTTTCTTTCTTAATCTATATCTAATACCAAAAATGATGTAGAGGATAAACAAAATGCAAATACAATTTTTTTCAGATTGTATTTACTCTCTTGATGGTGTTCAAACACTATCTTGCAAGATTTTTGACAAACTTTCCTCTCTAGGTTCAAATGCTTAAAAAGATCTATTTGGATACTTAAATGATAAAGATTTTTGCTTGAAACCCTTTTAGGCTTCTCAAACCTTCAACATACTCTACAGGGTCTTATAAAACCCTACTTTGTTGTGGTTAATGCAAAACAATGTATTTTTCACTAAAATCTCAAGAACCTAGGTTTTTTTTACAGTCCTAAGGCTAATGAACACACACAAACCTTCATAAAACACACAAATGATTGAATTAGGACTTCTCCTTTTGTGGGAACCCGAGAAGCAACCTAAAGAAGAACCTCACCAAGTTTCATCAATTTTTGATAGTGCAAACAAAATTTATGATTTTTTTTAGCTTGCTAGAAACCCTAGTTCTGAAACATGACTATTGGTAGTATTTTTGTCATATCTTGCTCTAAACACAATGAAATAACACCAAACCAATTGAATTGGATTCTTAAAACAAAAATATTTCATCCCATCTATTCACTGATCCTGTCATGGCTCCATATAGGGTCGTACAATGTTGTTTTCAGTCTGTAATTATAGAAAATTAACATAAAATTGACAAAAAATAGGGTATTTCATGAAATATTGCTCCCATAGCTTCTTGGAGCATGTATTCTCATTTATTCAACATTAATGAACATAAAAAAAGCTACAAATCAAGCATATATGTCTTTTCCTTCAAAACCTAAGGTCTTTTTGCATCAAAATTGCAAAATATGCCCTTTTTCACCCTAGGATTAAAAACCAAAACATGTAAAAAGACCCTACATTGTCTTTCATGGTCTTTCAAGACCTTATTGGACTTCACAAACCAAAACTTAGGTTGAGGAACAAACCCCAAACTTATAACAAGCCAAAAACACCTAGATTCATTCAAATTTACATTTTGGCGGGAAAATCATAATTTGAATTTCTAGGCCTATTTAAACTACCTAAACCAATTGAAATTATCTCAATGGACCTCCTTAGACCTTTATCAGATCAACTAAGACTCTTAGCATCAAAATGATTCAATAAAACATCACCAAACTGATGCTCTTGCATTAATACCTCTGCCCAATTTCCTTGGAAGATGAACTTAATCCAATGAGCATAATGTCTATTGAAATACTCCTCACCCCATGCCAAAAAGTAAATTCTACCTCACAACATTTATTCCCATTTTTATGGAATTCAATTATCTACTATGTCATAGGTCCATTGATTTCATTGAGAACCTCAATGAAAAGCTTCTTGTAAGGCATACTATTGGTTGCTTTTATAATAAGGGTACTCTTTTTTTTACTTTATTTAGCAATTGTATGTATGATCTTGTTAGATTCCTCTTGCAACCTCATCATCTTTTTGTTTAATTTTTAATAATCATGATTGCTAAATTCCAATATATGAAATTATAATTATATCCAAATCACACACTTTACCAAAAGTAGGTTGGCCAAAATTTGATTTATAAAAGTATTTAATTTCACCTTCCAAAGTAGGTTGGCCATCTTTGATAAATTTTAATTTAATGTGAAGTCAACCATCCATGGGAAATAACACTTCCTTAAGGGGTCGGCCCCTTTAATTAATATTCTATTTTAATTTCTTCCTTTTAAATCTAGTGTTGCCATAATTAGATGGAAATTCGCCATGCAAACAAATGAAATCAAACTCTTATTATTCCATCTTTAATCAACGATTCAATTTTCATCATGAAAGTCTTTCTTTAACATCAATGATAATAATTCTAACACTTTATTTCATACACCTCTGACATCCATGAAAAGGTGATGCATTTTGGATCAATTAAATAGATGTGGGACAAGCTTCAAAATACCTATGAAGGTGATGAAAATGTGAAGAAGGAAAATATACAAACCCATAGGAGACAATTTGAGAGTCTGAATATGAAGGATAAAGAAAAAAATTCAGCCTATCTACTTTGCATGAATGAAATTGTTGACACTATCTGAGGGCTTGGCGAAAAGGTTGAAAAATTTGTGATCATGCACAAGGTGCTAAGATTTCTTCCTTTGAGATTTGATGCTAAATTTTCTACTATTGAAGAAATGAAGGACTTAGATACATTCAAGATGGACACATTGCATGGGAAACTCATGGAATATGAAATTGGAATTGATAAGGAGAAGACATCAAATCATTAAGCTACCCTCAAAGCCTTGAAGAAGATGAAGAATAATGGATTTGAATTAAGTGAGTTCATGTGATGAAGAAGAAGCCTAGAATCTAGAATGATAAAAGATAAGCAAAAGAAAGATGAGCTTAAGGCCCAATTGGATTAGTTGCACAAGTTCTTAAAAGATATCTCCACCCCAGTTTCTCAACAAGCAGTTGCTCTGGAAACCCCAGTCTTACTAAGCAAGAAAGAGGTTGATGACTTAGTGCAGATAAGGAGTAAGGTGGGGATTATTGGCAAGTGGATTGGCAAGCTGAATCAAGAGGTTGGTGAAGTACTAATTGATAGTTTTAAAGTTCATAAAGGAGCACTTGAGTTGGTAGAGGAGATGAGTCAACATGCTAAAGACCTAGAAAAGTAAGATGAGGAATATAAAGAATATGTCAAGAAATTGAAGGGCATTAGCAAAGTGCCCAAGTCAACTCTCCTAGAGCAGTCAATTCTTGAAGAGGAAAATGTTTTTTTTTATTGACAAGACCTTAAATATAATCTGGTTCAGATCCAGGTTCATCTATGAGCATAAGAATGAAGTTCAAGAAGCTAGCACAGACTTAAACAAACAAATTGATGAATTGGAGACAATAGTTTCTATTCTAGTTAATCTAGACATCCTGGTCAAAGAAGGTCTCCCTCTAGATAAGTTGAAGGAAAAGTGGAGCAGTAGATTTGATGAAGTAATTCAAAAGGAAGACGATAGAGAAAACTTGTTTTTGGTTAGGCTCATGGATATCAAGGAGGAGGTGAAAGCTGCTAGGAGGGAATTAATCAAATTGAACGATATGCAAGAATTCAACTTAACAAAATTGAAGAGGATCAAATTTGAGGATAATTGGTTAGATGGGCCTGATTTGGATATCCTTCAAAAAATATTTTCCAGTTATGATGAGTATCTCCTTGATCAAGCAATGCAGGCATGAGCTGGTAGCATAACACTCTCCTCTTGACACAAAATCCTTTCCTCTCCTATTTTGCATGATTTTGAAACAAGTTGGACTCAAGCTCTCTTCCACCAGTTTCACCTTCTCTCTTGGGTTTCGGAATTTTGTACAACAAAGCAATCAACCTTATAACTGAAGATTAGTAGTCTAGTTCCTTCATGTAGTCTCAGTTCCTTAATTTTTGGATCTGAGTTTCTAGTTGAGAGAAACTTATGTATGGCATGTCTATATGTACTTTTAGGCTCCATTTTGTCAAGGTTGGCTCATTGAAGAAAGATGAGCCACCTGATGATAGCAGATAGGAATCATAGTCTTAGGATTTCATGAATTGTTAGTAGATACTTTGAAAGTTTAGTTGAACTTGGATACATTTTATAATTTTTATACAATTTACATGTTAAATTTGGATCTCTTTGATAATATTAATGAATCATAATCAATCCATATTCTAGTGAGTTGTTGTGCCTAAATGTTTTCTATTTGATGCAAATCAATAGAGGAAACCAGATTCAAGATTATCTCATTAAATTATCTGTGAATTAAATTGTTGTTATGTCTATTTGATTTGTGTTTTAATGATGAGTGTGATCTATTTTATGAATCTTAAAGTAAAGGTTTTAGTGAATGGTTGTGATTGTTGAATTAGCACTATGAATGCATGCAGTGGTGTAGATTATTCTATGAAGTGCATCATGTTGTGGTTTTTGTTTGATAAAGAAACACTCATTATTAATGTGCATGTCTAGATATTATGAAGTTTTATTCATATTCTATTCTTTTAAAGCTCTGATCTATTTTTTTATATATTTATTTAGACCCTCCCAATGTAGGTTAATTGATCTAATGCAATTTTGTTCCTTATTACCAACAAAGGCCCCTTTAACATTATAGTTACATTGACCATTGAGAAATATTAGCACAGTTGAGAACCAACTACTAGGACCTTGGGAGTTAGATTACTTTATGTTGTCTTTCTTTTTCATGAGAAATAGAATAGAGATATTCTATTTAATGTTGTTGTGTTGTTTTGACCATCAACAAATTTGGCAGTAGAAGGAGGGTCTGAGGAATAAACTGGCTTGAATTGGGTCATTCTCACCAAATAGGTGTGAAAGAGTTCTTAGATCTTCTCAGAATCCTAAACCATTGGTTGAACTCCAAACCCCTATTAGGTATATGCCCTAGGCTTGTAGAGTCCTGATTCCACCATTTTCACCACCGCTTACTCCACCTAGATTTCCATCAAATCCACCCATACCACCTCATCGACCAAACTCACCTATTCCATAGCTAGTCCCACCACCACGCATGGCTTTCTTTGTGAATAAACCCTCTCCACTAGGGGTTATCCTTGGGGGCATACATGATCTACCCAATAATCCAGAGAGATTTTGTCCTAAATACATACATGGAGAATCAACAAGTGTTGAAGAGCACATACAAGAATTTAAGGATGTCTATACTCATGCTCAAGTAGACCATCATGATGTTGTTTGTAGGTTATTCCCCTACTCTTTGGGTGAAATGGCATACAACTAGTATTTATATTTTCCCTAGGGGTCTATTATGAGTTGGAAGACTTGGAAAATGCCTTTATTAATTAGTTTCGGGTCTATGTAGACCCTGCCATTTTGTATCATCAATTTTGTACCATAAGAAAAGAGCCCCATGAACCATTTCCATTATTCAACACAAGGTTCCAGAGAATGTATTGAAGGCTATAGGATCCTTACTTGGTTGCTAAGAATATTTCCATTTTGGCATATTTAAGAGTTGTAGATCTTTTGATTGGATTATTTTTGTAGAGGACATATACTGTCATTGAGATTAATTCTTTGTCTAAATTTTAGGACCTAGCCATCAAATTGCAACAACAAATAAGCTTGCAATTTGGGAGTTTAAGGGGAGTTCTTCCTCCCATAGGATATCAAATGCCTAATCCAACTCCTCTGTTCAATATGGTCCCAGGGATGTCTTATTCCTAATATGGACCCATGTCTGTGTTACAAACCTCACCTCCCCTACCATTCTTCACTAATAATGCTTAGGAATTCTCCCAACAATAAAAAAATTACCATAATCAAGTTGGAGGATCAAATCCTATTATAAGCCATCTGTTGTGAAAACTATAGAAAGTGATCAAACTGTTCAATTGACTAATGAGATGGAAACTCTCAAGAAGAATCTATCTTAGATGTCTAATGATATGGCTCAAATTAGACACAACTCCCCTAAGAACCAAAACTATAATTACTAGAATTACGGAGGGTATTCTAATCAGGGTGGTTACTCCAACCAAAATTATAACACCAATCAGAATCAGAGGAACTCCCAAAGCTAGAATTCCCCTAACCAAAATTATCAAAATCAAAATAGGGGATATAATCAGAGGTCTAACAACAATAGTCCATGGAATAATATACCTAATAATAGGGGAGTTTCCCATAATTATTAGGTGGGTAATGAAAAACCACACACTGCAAATGTGGCAGATCTCAACTTTATGATGAATTGGTGTAAGATGCACGATACTGCTCAGAAATGGAGAAGATGGTCAAGATAGCACAAGTTGATGCTCCATTTCAAGGTGCTTCCAACAAGTTTGGTGGATCCATAGATATTTCCTTGGCTTATGAAATCTTTGATGAAGAAATTTCATTCCCTAGCCAAGAAGAAAATGAAATAGTGGAAGAGGTATATGACGCCCAGGCCTTCCAAACCAAGGGAGGTAATTTCTTAAGAAATCATAATAACAGCCCATTTACCACATCTTCCCCTCCTAACATGGTCCGACCAAATTAGAACATAGATAACAACCCACCACTACCAAAGGGGCCATCTGAATCTCAAAATAAAGGTAACCCACCTTCTTTTCCTAAGTATCAAGTAAAGAATGATTTGGAGTTTGAGTTCATTGTAAAAATGTAGAAGCAAAAAACTTCATTGTAATTATTTGACACTATGAAGTGGTGCCCTGCCCAAAGAGAGATTGTGATGAGAGCACTGGAGGAAGCAAATTTCTCAAAGGGAAAAGGTAAGGTGACTCCAACAAATGAGATGAATGCAACCCTCTATAAAGGTAAGACTGATACCCCACCTTTCCTTTTGAGTTTAAGAATATTTGGAAAGAATTTGTACAATTGTCTACTAGATTCTAAGGCATCAAGTAACATCATCCCATTCTCAATTTGTAGGAATTTAGGATTGAGTCTGCTCCAAACAAACAAAAAGGTGATTTAGTTGGATAAAACTAAAGTAAATGTGGTAGGAGAACTGAAAAATATTCATGTATAGGTTTGGATCTGACCCAAGGATCCAAACTTACATGGATATCCAAGTTACTAATACCCAAAAACATATAATATGCTCCTAAGTTGAGACCTAATGAAGAGAATTGGGGGATATTTTTCATTGGACTTCTCACACATGTGGCTGCCCTAGAAAGGGATAACATCATAGATAAAAATTTAGAGTGAGCCTAGGCTCAAACATAAGATTATTGAATACAACTCTCCCAATGAAGTAGCTTACTTCAAAACTAAGATAGTATTTTACAAGAAGGAAGAGATCATGACCTTATCAATACTCAATCTTGATGATACACTACCTCTAGAACAAAGTGACCCAATGACCATGGTCAACAAACAAGTTCTAATCAAAAATTTGCAACAAGATAGGCTGGTGTTGGGAGAAGAGACTGATTTGTGGAGTTTATTGATTCCTAATTGGTGTAGGATTCATTATCATAATCATTCTGAGTTGACATGTCAACCTTGTGTAGATATCTTAAACCATGTCTGTCAGGCTAAGAAAACTTGTGAATGTCAACCCCAAGCACTCAACAATAAGTTTTCATTTGAAGCTAAGGATGTTGCCATCCTTACAAGAACCAATCTCTCTCAAGAGGAAGATCCTTCCCAACATGAGAAGACTCAGGTTCTATGCTTTGAATTCCAAAGAGAGACTAAGGAATCTCAATCTTTGTCTATTATACCTACCTCAGATACCCTTCCAATGCCTAAGGCATTGATGAAAAATGTACTAAATTGTGATATGATCCAAGAAAAGGTTCAGGAAGTAGATCCTAAATAGGTTTCAAATATAGGAGAATCTTTGAACCAACCTTGGTCGCAGCTACCTTTAAATCTTGATGGCCATTACCAGTCCAAGCCACCACACACTTCTATCAAGCCATCACCTATAACCCCAAAGAAGAAATAATCCCAGCTTGGAAGAACTATGGAGTCTTAAATTTGATGGCTCTAAGTCTAAATCAGGAAGTGGAGCAAGAATTGAATTAACCAACTCGAAAGGGAAGACATGCTTTGCATCTTACATGTTGCAGTTTGGCTGCACAAACAAAGTGGTGAAATATGAAGCACTTGCTAAAGGACTAATGTTTTCTCATTAGAAGAAGGTCACAATTCTCATGGTTATGGGAGATTTTGAATTTATTGTTAAGCAAGTCCACAACCAATATACTTGTCACAACAAAATATTGGTTGCATACAGAAATAGAGTTTGGAAATCTAATTGAAGATTTTGATGCTTTTGGAATCACTTTGATTCCTAGGGAACACAATCAGATTGTAGATGCCCTTGCTATTATTTCTAGCACCTTGGAGCCTATGCAAGACTCCAAGTTGAAAATATTTTTAATTGAACTAGTCTTGATCCTAGCTATCCCAGATAATGTCTAGAATTTTTATGTCTTTGATGATGACCAACACATACTTTCCTTTTTGGAAAGTTCAGATGTCTTTGAAGGACAAATAATTGATTAATTAGAAAGAGATTAGGGAGATTACGACTATGAGATTTGTGACACAAAAGGGATAATGAATTTGAAGAGCAAAAAAATTCCCAAGGGGATAGTAGCTTTGGAAAGAATATTTGACTCTCATGCTCGGGCTCGTGAAAGGGTGCCAACAGAAAGTGATGGAGGGAAGTATGAATTTGTTAATCTGGCTTATTCAAGTCTCGAAAGGAATGTCTATATAGGAAAAACCTGCCTTGAGGAAATCGGAGATAAAATAATCAAGGTGTTGAAAGAAGACATTGCAGCAATTGCATGGAGTTATGAAAATTGAAAGGCCTTTGACACTTCAATGATCATGCATACCATACCTCTAAATTAGGAAGCAAATCCATTTCATCAAAAGTAGCACCGGATGAATGCTTTGATTGAGCCATTAATTTAGAAGGAAGTGAAAAATTTGTTGTCTGCAAGAATAATTTTCCCAATACGACATTCCACCTAGGTTGCAAACTTGGTTCTTAAGCATAAGAAAAATGGTGAGATCAGATTGTATGTTGATTGCAGGAATCTAAATAAGGCCTCCGAGAAGGATAACTATCCTATTCCTTCTCTTGATGAGGTATTACAAATTTTCAATGGATCTCAGATGATTTCATTCTTGGATGGCTATTCTAGGTATAATGAAGTGCTTGTCAATCATGAGGACAAAATGAAAACTACCTGTTGATGGTAAAAATGGCACATCAACAGTTAAAAAGAATATTGCTATTTTGTTTCTCCTGAAAGAGAAAGACAACACAGGGATATCTTAGCTCCCAAGGTTTTGGTAGTTGGTTCTCAACTGTGTTGATGTTCCTCAATGGTCAATGTAACAGTAATATTCAAGGGGCTTGTTGGTGTTGGGCTTGTGGATTGTTCTAAGATCAAGCATGAATTTAAACCTATTTTAACTAAGGTTTTTAAAGAAACATAAAAAGATAGATCAAAGTTCTGGTATTGAAAAGAATGATAATTCATCTAACTCAACAAGACTTGTTACCTTTCAAGGAATTCCTAACTAAAACTACATAACAAAATTAACTTGTGATTAACACACAGTTTCATTCATTTACAGTGCTAATTTCAACAACTGATTATAAGTTACCATTTAAACAAAACACAAAATAAGATTTCATTCCTTCAAAGCTTTCAAAATCAAATGATTAACTCAAGATAAATACCATTCTGAAGCATAATATGAAGTAGATTTAAATCTGGTTGCTTCTACTATTGGTGAGACAGATAAGTAACATTTACAAATCTGGCACAATCACCAGTGTACAGAAAACCTATGTCTTCAAACTGCTTCCATCTACACTAAGAAAACTAGAAAGATACATTACTTTCTATGTTGAATCTAACTCCTAACTAAGAGGACAAAAGAAGCTCCTTTTACTAAGAAATAGGATGCAGTTTTATCTCCTCTATCCTTCAGAAAATCCCTACTCCTCTAAATCTATATCTAGAATTGTCTACTCTATTCCTTTTCTATTTCTGCTAACTTTTCTTTCTCACTTCTAACCCTTTACTAAGAGGCAAGAATGCCATATATACAAAGTGTACCCAAAAAGAATGCACTGCCTCCCATTTTTTAGGGATTACAAAATATTGTTCTATTGCAAGAGGGTTGCCCCTTAGATCTTTTGAATAAAGTTGGTTCTACCTTAAATGCACATCCTACCGTCCATATTGGTGAAGGATTTCCGCCAAGAGAAACCTTTAGATCTTTTGCAACTACCGCATTTACTTCTGGCTTCCATGTCCATCTTCGAACTCTAGCGGAGCCGCTTTGAATGCCCTAAAATATCATCATTAATGTCGATCTCTCTTTTGCCAGTAGACCCCAGCTGTCACTATGACTCACGGTTTAGTCCTCCTTCCTTCAACCCTCTTCCTGCTCTAGATCTTTTGTGCATTGACCGTCTTCTGGAAGCAACACCAGACTTTTCATCACATCCCCGTACCAGTGTTCATTGAGTTGCTCCATCGGCACCTTCATAGAGCGGATTCACACCGGTTGCATTCTATTGACCTTCCTCTGGTTTGTAGCTGATCGGTCAAACTATCCAGGGTTCACCTTTAGTTCTATCTGATTGGGTGAACATATCCCATGTGGGATTCCCGGGTGGTCAAAAGTTGTTGACACTAGATCATATGTCAGTGAGACACCATCAAGTTAGTGAGACATCATGGTGGGCTCCATTAGTTACGCCGAAGGTTTGAAAACAATCGACAAGACCATCGCTAGTCGGTAGGATGTCATATCAATCTCCTTCGTTCTCCCCGAGCTCGTTCTATTTTGGAAAGACCCTATCAGGGTCGGTAAGACATTACACTGAGATCATTCCATGTTGGTGAGACTAGTTTCATTCACTGAGACATTACACCGAAGTCGCGTCCTTTCGCCAAGAGCTCATTTCATTTCGGGGAGACCTTGCTTGGTACTTTGCTTGGTCAGCGAGACGTTACACCGAGCTCTACAATTCTACACCAAGGGCACAAAATATGTTGGCGAGACCCTATCAGGTTAGCAAGACTTCTCGCCGAAGTCACCTCCCCTCGCTGAGACTCTCCGGGTCGGCAAGACTTTATTTCTTCAGCGAGACATCATGCCGAGCTTACATCTTTCGGCGAGACCTTGAGAAGTATCATTATGTACATGACTTAATCCTACAAAACAAGGTCTCGATTAGTCCCTAGAAGTGTATAAAATATATTATAATAAAATACACTATTGCTTATGACTTCATTCAATTTTACTATGCCTTCAACTTTTAGACAAAAGGAACCCAACCCTAGCAGGGGCAGAACCAAGACAAAATCGGAAACAACACCTACCTTCAAAACTAGAGGGGGCAGAACCAAGACTGAACTGGGAATAGTAACCTACCTTCAAAACAGGTGGGGGTGGAACCAAGACCGAACCAAGAACCGTGATCGGGACAAAATACGACCCAGAAACGACACCACTCCTTCAAAATTGGTGGGGGCGGGGCCAAAAAGAAATCAGAACCAGGACAGGAGTCAGAATGGGAACAAGCCATAGGAATGATCATCATTTCCCATTTCAGGCCCCATTCAGGCTCTAGGTCCGCAAAAGAAACCGAACACGAGGGACAAAGATGGAAACAGACGCAGGCGGAATCGGAGCAAAAATCGATCCCAGGCAAAACAAAACAAGGGCGGAGGCGGAACTAAATTCGAGATTGAAACTTCTTCAAAGTTTCAGTTTTGGATTCCATCCTGATCCCACCTCTAACATCATAAAAAGAGATGACAAAAGAACAAAAAAGAAAAGGGGGAAAGGAAGAAAAAACACCCTGCGACCAAACGATCGGAACCGGGGAAAAACAAACAAACACAGCGGAACCAGGACCGAAGCCAAAATCGAACCAGAAACTTTTTCAAAGTTTCGGGTTTGGATTCTATTCTAGTACCACCTCTGAAAACATCCAAAAAGATGACGAAGATAGACGAAAGAAGAAAAAAGGAAAGGGGGAAAACATCCCTGAAAAAACAAAAGGAATAAAAGCAAAAGAATGGGACATGCAGAACCAGGATCAGAATAGAAACCGAACCTGAAACTTTTGAAAGTTTTAGGGTTCGGTTCCAGTTTCAATTCTGGGTCCACCAGAACAAAACAAAAAGACGCGCGAGATAGAAAAACAAAAGAGGTAGAACTGGGACCGGGGAAGGAATAGAAAACAGAACTTAGAAGGAATTCCAAGTTTAGTTTCTGTTCCAGTTTTGGGTCCGCCAAAACAAAAGA
>VDFB02075923.1:0-17332 GCA_007258455.2 Sequoia sempervirens | reverse complement strand
AGAAAATTTTTAAATTTTGATCGCGGCAAGTTTATTCTTTGAACCAACGCAACAAGTACATTGCTTCAAAGAGGGGCAAAATGTAGACATGCAAAACTAACATTCTGCATTTGATCAGGATCATTCATCAACTGAACTAGATGTCGCATTAGATCCATTCATCACCTTCATCCATTCATTTAAATAATCTCATTGCCTAAGGTTATTTATTTAAAAATCAAATAAGCATTATCATCAATCTTTTAAATAAATCAAAAATCCATTTAAATCAAATCTTAAATTATATTCCATCATTTTTTGATTTAAATAAATCAATTATCAAAGTCTTGAAAGTCAAATCATCTAATCATCATTAAATTAGCATAACCATCATCTAACTCGACCTAATGCTAATCCCATCCCACTTGCATTATCTTAGATCTTAGCCACTTCTGCACAATAAATCAATTTTATTGATTTATTAAAACCTCATTTTCCCTCAACATGACAAGTCAAACATGGCATTTATTGCTCTTTTTTCTTGTCCCCCTCTCAAAATTTATTGCAAATTTGAATTCAAATTCTCCCTCTCATGGGCACTCTTCCCAAATCTTGCACAACTATTGACCAATCACCATTTGACAAGTGTCCTTCTTTCATTGGTCCAATCTTAGTCCCACATTGGTCCCTCTTCAACACTTAGCATTTTGAAAATCTATAAAATAGGGCCTTCATTCTCATTCATGGATCCAGAATTTTATGCAAGGTTACTCTCTTGGTTTGAGAAATAATCTTGTTTTCATCTCCATTGCACTTAATCATCTTGAGCTTTTTATCAAGGATTGGGAAAGGGTCACTAGCACATGTGACACCAATCCAACTATGGAATAGGTAGCTTGCTTTTGTTTTCATAATGCTTTAGTCTTTTTATCATTATTTGTGGCATTTTGAAAGCATTTGTAGTGTATTTCATAGAGGTATTTTGATAGAATTTGCAAGGCACTAACCCATTGTTTGAAGTTTAGTTGTTTGCAGATTTTAAAAGGATGCCTACACTATCATCTTCCATACTCAATTGGAATGCATCCAACATTCTCATAACTCTATGCAAAGATTTGCTACCACTCTATTGATCTGAAAGATCTCAGTGAACATATTTGTATTTGTGCATACATTGGATCATTATAATGACATACAAAAACCCAACAAATAAATCACCTAAATAACACCTGTGTGCAGCAAGATGTTGTTGCAATGCACTCAGCCTTTACAGTAGATAAAGAAACTAAATCTTGTTTCTTGCTTAGTCATGATACCAATCTACATTCAAGAAATAATGCACCACCACTTGTACTTTTCATGTTGTCTACACAACTAGCCCAATCTACATTAGTGTAAGCACTCAGAGTGAAATCAGTATCCTTTGGATACTATAAGCCATGATTTGGAGTGCCTTTCAAGTATCTGAATATCTTTTTTACTATTGCAACATGTTATTCTCTAGGATCTTCTTGAAATCTAGCCACAAGAAAAATTGCATGCATGATATCTAGTCTAGTAGCAGTTAAGTACATAGCAATCCACCAATCATTGATCTATTCTTTCTCTGATTAGCCTTAGGAGATTCATCATTCTTGCTTAGCTTGCAACCAGTAACCATAGGAGTACATACTAGTTTAGAACCTTTCATTCCAAACTTCTTCAACATTTATTTAACATACTTTGATTGTGAAATGAAAATGTCTTTATCTGTTTGATTGATTTGTAGCCTTTAAGGAAGAAATTCATCTCTCCAAACATAGACATCTCAAACTCATTACGCATTTCTTCTGCAAACTTCTTACACATAGCTTCATTGCCTCCAAAAATTATGTCATCAACATTTACAACCACAATCAAAATTTGATGGTATTCAACTTTAAAGATTACTAGCTACAATACCTTTATTGAATCCTTGTTGTATCAAATACATGTCCAACCTTGCATACCAAGCTCTAGGAGCTTTCTTCAGTCCATATAATGCCTTCTTCAATCTGTAGACCATATCCGGTTTGTTTGATAACTGAAATCCTTTCGGTTGTTCCATGTATACTTCTTCCAACTCTACATTCAAAAAGGTAGACTTCACATCCATTTGATAAACTTTGAATTCCTTATGTGCTACAAAATTAAAAAACATCCTGATAGCCTCCATTTTTGCCACCGGAACAAATGTCTCCTCAAAATCTATTCCTTCAACTTGAGAGTAGCCTTTACACACAAGTCTTGTCTTGTTTCTTACCACTTTTCTATTCTCATTTAGTTTGTTTCTGAACGCCCATTTAGTTCCAATTATATTTTTGTTCGCAGGTCTTGGGACGAGTTCCCAAGTCTAATTTTTCTCAATCTGTAGTAGTTCTTCTTTCATAGTCTTTATCTAAAGCTCATCTTTGCATGCCTCAATTACTATTTTAGGTTCAACTTTAGAAAGTAAACATAGATTTACCTCTTCTTTAGAAGTTTTCTTTCTTGTCAATACACCTTTGCTTTTGTCTCCAATGATTTGTTTTCTAGAATGATTCTTCTGCACATACTTAGGGGTTCTAGAGGTCTTTTCCTGAGCTTCTTCCTCTTCAATTTGCATTTCTTTTTCCTTAGCCTTTTCTTCTTCTCTGCAAGTAGGCTCATTTAATTCATATTCATCTATCACCACTAAATTCTTCTAAAAATCTTCATCAACTTTGACACTTGCACTCTCAACAATCTTTCTCAATCTCTTGTTGTAGCATCTATAAGCTTTGCTTCTAGTATAGTATCCAAGGAAGATACCTTCATCAGATCTTGCATCAAACTTTCCTGAGTTTTTATCTCTTCTGATGTAACATTTTCTTCCAAACACCTTGAAGTATTTGACTGTAGGAATCTGTCATGCCCAAAAAATTTCACTAGAAAAAAACCCAACCAATTTTTTTTAATTTAGAATGGAATAGGGAATTATTCAAAGTTGATCTTGCACTTAACATTATAATTGTTTATTCAATTATAAATATTATTCTTATAATTGTCCATATCATTCTTGGCTATTATATCATCCCTATTATTTTCCAAACTAGCTATTTAATTATATTGTCGATATCACATGGCCTATTATATCCATGCTTTAATATTGTAATTGTTTATTTTATTTTATTCCCTTGGGGTAAAAAAATATACTATCTTTATTTCATTAGTTGCTACTAATATTTATTAGGCCATGGTGTTGGTAAGGATAATTTTCATAATTATTTAAATTTTACCACCTAATTCTATAAAGTCAATATAGAGTTATTACTATATGAATTTAATTCATATAATGTATATTTAAATTTACCCCTTAACTAACACCATAAACTATATATTATTACTAGTTGCAAAACTTATGCAATTCATTAAAAATTCTAGCAACATAATAATAACTTATTTATTTATGAAAATACCCATGATAAAACCTAAAGCAACTGTGATAATAACATCTCTTAATTAATGATATTTACATAACCGTTTACAAGTAATTTTACTTTCATTAACATATTAAATTAACATATTAATTTAGGATACTCTAAAGAAATGCCCCTCGCCCCCGTACCCCCCTAATAAATTTCTTATGGTATTATTGCAAAAATTTTAAGATTATCCTTAATATCTTAGTTGTCATTATTTTAAATCTCAATTTACCTTACTACTATTACTTCCATCTAAATAATAAAAATAATAATAACATCACTAACTAACTCGTGTTAAAAATAGCAATATTAATATTTACTCACAAATTTACCTCTTATTTACTTACCTATAACAATAGTAATTTATTTTTACTACTAAATCAACCAACAATAATGTTATTTATAACTTTGAATAAAAAATTCTTTTTGTGTTGTAAAATATTAATTCACTTCATTTCTCCAAATAATAATAATATTCCCTTAGGCTATATTTCCTTCCCTTCATAATATTATTAGCATCATAATCCTTCAATGTTTCTAATCTCATTCATTTTAATTTTGAATACAATACTTATTCAAATTCATTTTAATTTCAAATACAATACTTATTCAAATTCTTCAAGTTCGTGTTATTGTTAAAATTAATTTTATTATTAAAGATAGTGAATTGACTTGCTACCATTATCATGTGCAGCAATAACGTTGCATATAAAAATATAACAGTCACATTTAAACATCCTTATGATATCATAAAAAAAATATACCAGATATAGATTGAGTGGCATATATTTATATATTTACATTCTTATTATTTACTTTATTTGATATTAACATAACTATTATTTTTTTTATCTCTATTAATATCTTCATTTTGACGGAATGTATTTTCTTCTTACTAATGTATTTCACATTAAAATAATTTAATTAAATACATATTTTCTTATCATTTGTTTTTACGAAATTCCAAGGAATCTTGCCAATATTACGCTAAATAAATTTCATTTACTTCACTGACACTTAAAACCTAATGGTATGATTGGCACAGTAGATTTTACTTTATCATAGTAAATGGGTGTTATTACCATTCTCTGAAGATTATAAAGTTGGATTAATATTCCTGGCAGCGATAAAACATGTGCATCAACGACACATCATTGGCAATCGAATCTAAATACAGTTAAAGCAATTAAAATTTAACATTATATAAGAATAGCGCCCAATGATGTATTTTTTTGCCTTGTTTCAATAAAAAAAAGAAAGAATAGCGCCCAAAATTGGAAGTGAAGTACATACACATTATTGTTCTCTAATTAATATTTTATCCCAAGCTAATATCATGCTACAAATAGGCTGGGGAAGCGTACCTACGCCCTTACTATGGCTCCAGCTATGAAATCGACATAGGTATATATATTAACTGTGGGGATAGTTGATTGATTAAATAAACTTTGGCAAGAATTAAATACGAGTCAAAAGCTGTCCACACCATGCTTTCATCATGACAGAGAGGTCTCTCCACCAAATATATTAATGAGATGATAACAAACATTTACTCAAGCAGGCGGAGGAGGTTGCAGTCAAACAGGAAAAGTTCATCACCATCATCTACTAGATCTCGAAAAGGTACAAGTGGATGCTTTGTAGGGAAAGGGAAATTTTTCTGTTGTTTTCTAGAACACTTAGTAAGGCTATATCTATTCGGCAGCTCAGTGAAAATATTAATTTATAAATTGTCAGGTTGCTTGTGGTATTCTATATCTTAAACAAGCAAACAACTTGGTTTAATGCTTCTCAATAGTCTCTATTCTGCTCCCATATTTTTCAGCTGTGAATGAGACTTGCCTGCCAATAGTGCATCGGTTTCAATAGTGGGGAATATATATACCTGAAAACTATTAATGTGATATATATATAAATAAACATATATTCCAAACTAATGGAATTCTACAGAATGTCCCATACGCTATCGGATATCTGTTTATCTGATATTTCCTCCTTTTTTTTAATTCCTTCACGTATTGCGGTGGATTTGTTTCAACAGATTGACGTATGAGTTTGACATGGGCATAAATGTTGGTGGATAGAAATAATAGTGCTCGCACACTCCAGTACACTGAATAAATGCATGCAACAGACACGCACATGGAAATGTTCTTTTACCTTTACTTTGGCATTGTGTTTCCTGAAGCATGTGTAAGTGGGTCACCCTTGGATTTAATTATGTGACAACTACTCTACCATCCTTTATGTGGAAGCATAGACCCCCGATCCCCTATTCCTACAATAATAAATCTCTGATCACTAACAAAGTGATAGGAGTCGAGCCCACCAGTTTGGCGCTTAATAAACTCTCAACAGCCTTACTCTTTGTCCAAATTCTTCTACATTGATTCCTTTCCCCTTACATCTACACTCTCAGGAAGGAGATTTCTTTAACAATTTAGCGACCATTCAGTAAAGACATTGTGTTTGGACTCAAGTAAGAGAGGAAATTGGGCGGCACCTCTACTGTCCTTCATGCACAGAGCATGGTAGTACAGACAAAGCCACTGCCTCCCCTGCATGAGGCACCTAAGAGCTTGGGAGGTAACTGGAATATGTGAGGAATTACCATTGCAAAGATGGGTAAGGGATTGCACCAAGATGAGGAGAGAAAGTCCCATCTTATGCCTACTTCTCCGTTAGCTTTATTTCAAGAGTAGAGAGAAAAATCTTTGTGCGGCAATGGTGGCCAGGGGTATGCCCTGTAAATTACTAATATCAACACTAAGTTCACTGGGTCGATGCATTGACTTCACTGGAGGCATTCTTATAAATGCAGAATATTATTATTTACAAGCCATAGTTTATGATTATTAAATGGGAATTTAAACATTAGAACAAAACCACCAAATATGCAGAGACATAACCAGTGTGTTATTGATTTCATTTCAGTTGAATTAAAATGCGAGAGCACTGGTTTAAAAAGGGTGAAAAGATAAATATTTTATCATTGTGTCATCCTACAGGTGCAAAGTGCAAATTTTCAGAGATCCATTTCAAGGTCCCCCACCCTTCTTTTCTCTCTCTTCTTCTTTTGTTGGTTTTCTTGGCGGATAATGTAGAAGTTAGGTTCCACCATCTGTGTACTAATAACATATATATATATATATATATTTAAGCATGATGTTACATTAATAAAATAGAAATTGTATGACAGAAATATATATACATACACGGAATAAATTCATTCAATGCTCCCAAGAAAAAAACAATGATCATCATTCATGAAGCTTATTAAAATTTGACATATAGCACATTGTATTGAATTAAAGTATTTTTCTCGAGGCCCTCTTTTGCCAGGTTACTACGTTTCCTCTCTTACTGCACAACCTGTGTATTTCAAACTACAACACTTAATACCCATTTTCATAAAATATGAAATGCCAGGCTTAAATTTTTAGATTATAACTAAATTTTCATTACAAATAACTAGCATGGAGGTATTCAATGGAGATTTAGTGCATGCTCATTCAGTTTAAAACTAAATTAGATTGCTACAATTTGGTGAAGAAAAAAAAAAAGAAATCACATTAATGGAACTTTCTCTTTTCCACTCCCTTACATGTACATCAAAACACCATCTTTCCATATTACAAACAGATTTAAAGAAATACAATGAAGGACACCGACTGATTAAGGCTTGCTCTCCACCCTACCGTAATGGCATCATGGAGCCTCGTGGGCTCTAGCCATACCCCCGAGCAAGGAATTCTTTTAGCTCCAAGATGATGAATGGAGTCCTCTCAACTTTTTACAAAGAAATGAAAATAACATAGCACCAAATTTCATGTTTCTAGCTTCTCTACTTTGTTTTCAACCATGAACCATACAATATGTCACCCTCTTACAACAATAAAAAAAAAGAAAAGGAAATGATAGTAGGGAGAAACTTATCTTTTTCTTTTCTTTTCTATGAGGGGATTAAACTCTCTATCCTTCTTCCTTTCCAAGCCAAACCATCTTGTTCACTCTCTACCATCTCCATTAGAGTTTTCCAAAAAGAGAAGTGGGTAACACCCCACTCATTCTTCTTCTTCAAAATATATAGAGTTTCAACTTGCAACTCTTGGATGGGGATGTGTGGAGTGTCCTTTCCTTATCAATGAGCTAAGAGCTAAAGACTCGGTGTCAAAATAAGAATGGAATCATGTCATATATAGGCATTAATAACACAATCATTACGTGTTAAACTTGAAGGTTGTGTACATATCATAAGAATTAAATAATCAATTGAATGAATTTATAAACTGAATAGTGAATTAGGAGTGATTCAGGGTGTATTAAGTAATTTGAAAGTTAAACTATATAGATAAGTGACACTATACTAGACTTGTAAAACTTCTAGTTTATGTTGTGCATTCTTTACCATTAACTATATGCACTCCTTGCAGGAAAAGCATATACACCCGAATGTAAAGGGGGAAAACTTAAAGGTAGAAAAAAATAAAATTTCAAAGACTTTTACTCATTGTGTATCTTTATAAGGTTAGATAGAACTGTGATTGTAAAAATGATGGTTATAACATGTGATTAAATGGTTCAACCCTAGATAGCAAAATGCAAGTCTTGTAAAAGGATATTAATGACTAGTAAGAATCATTATTTTATGATTTATCATGTGTTTTATGCACTGAGTGTGCCTTCTTTTCTCATACTGTAATGTTTCAAATGAAAATGGTTGACTCCCCTTATTAAGTACGAAGTTTTTTTTTTTAGCGTGTTGAGAAAATATTATGGAATTACCCATATTGATATGTCGGTGAACATAACAAATACAGTTGAATAAAAGGGGAAGAGTGGTATGGATATATATATATATATATATATAGAAAAACAACTTTGATCATAAATGTGTTGTTAGTAAGATAGGAAGCATGGTGTACCATGTATTGCTAATTGTAGGAAAATTGAGTATTACCTAAATTACAATTGTGAATTATATGAAAATTTATTTTACAAGTATGTAATGGATAGATGTTAACAAAGTGAACATTGTGTAAAGAAAATAAAGTGTGTATGGTTGTATCAACATTTGTGTTAATAATGTGACGAACCATGCATTGTTAAGTTCTAGGAAATGGGGTGATATACCTAAGCTATAGTTGCATATCTTCTAGTGATTTCTTGTACTTATGCAAAGTGAGTAGATATTTCCAAAATTGAAACAAAAAGTGAATATTGTTTATACAAAATAGAATATGTGTAAGTGCATTGCTCTTGTTCTATGGTGAATTCTGTAAAGCGTGTTGTGTTAGGTCATGTAACGTGAAACCAGTAAATGTATTGTGCCCCAAGTATAGGATACAGGGTATCTGACTTGGGATAAGGGTGAGGGAGGTCAAGTATGATCCCTTATGAGTACCCTTTGTGATGGACCTTATGTAAGCTAGCTAGTTGTGTGTTTATGTAAATGTGTTAAATGTGCGGATGCGTATTTATTAAATGAAATGTGATGTATTCCCTTGTGTTAGTCTTATTTGTATGGTAAATGTGTACCCATAATGTTTGGTTCCCCCCCTTATGGGAGTGCAATGCCAGCTAGTGTAAATAGGGGTTGAGAGGCACATGTTCTCCCATCGAGAAATTACAAGCTCAGGGCGTTGTCTGTAATCCTGACAAAGGATCTATGTCGAGTCATTGTAATCCTCCCATGGAGGTTGACCGTAGCCTACTCCCCCACATATGAGAGCCACACTTGTTGGTTCATAGGGCAAACCTATTCCTTGATGTTATAACCCATGGGTAAAGGATGGAATTTTATGGACCACCAGTTATTTATATTTATGTGGTCAGGGACCACCAATGATGCAGATTTATGTGGTCAGAGACCACCAGTTATTCATATTTATGTGGTCAGGGACCACCAGTTATTGCATGCTACTATACTTATGTGGTTAGAGAACCACCATTCCCCTCCTCTCCTTAGGTGGCTTTACTAAAGTCACATGGTGCTCGTAATGTGAAAGTTTTATTGCTAATTTCTTAATTGATGTTTCGTCTTATTATATGCTAGTAATGTTAAATTTTATACTTCTTTTATTGGGGCTATTTATCCATTTGAAGGTTGTCATAGTCCATTGCCTCAAGGACTTATTTAATTTCCATTTTTGAATTAAGTTTGGAATGTTTGAATGCAGCTGCAACCGATCTTATTTGGTTTTCCTCTCAAATTTATACTTTTCTATTTATTAAAATGTTAGATTATGATTTTATGTTTCTCGATTGAGGCTTCTTATTTATTTATTTATTTTGCTAATTGCTGGCAAATGTGGTGTAATGTGACATCTGTGAAACTGCCATATCCTGGGGGGGATTCTCCGGTAGGTTGTATAGGGGAGTAGATGCATTGGGGAATTTTGAATTATTTGAAAGGGGTTACAAATGGGACCAGTATGTGACGGTCATTAATCCATTCTTCCCCTAGTTCTATGACTATTATTTGTGTACCTTCCTCTTGGAGGCTAACCCCCTTTACACAAACAAGGGAAGGTACCTAGGAGAAGTATGGAAGGGTCCTTAGAGAAGGGCCTTGAGACCATCTTTCCTAATGACTATGGTATCCAAGAGTCTCCATCCTTGTAAATCCCATTGAGCCTTGTGATGTGATCTATGTGTAATTTTTGTGATGTATGGGTAAATTTGTAAATAAATGACATGTGAAAGTACTTGATTGTTATGTGAAAAAGAAAGTGACAGATAAAATTGAGACTACTATTCTTGAGACATGAATTGAAATTAGAATGAAAGTATTTTCTAACATCATGAGTGATGTTTATGATGCAAACAAAAACCTTGAAGAGTGTCCAAGGATGTTAAGGTGTTTGGATATGTATTGGTGCAATTGCTAAAAAAAAAAATTTAACTACATGGATGGCTACTAACATTTGTTACACTATGAATATATCAAATAAATGTTCTATGGGGAGAAATTTTGCTCTAAGTATTTAGATATTTGATTCATGGAAGGGATGTCTTTAATGTGCACTTATAGTTGAATGTTTTGATTGTCTCATCAAGAAAGAAAAATAATTAACGCTTTTAATATATTTGTGTACATTGTTATATGAAGATTATGTTCTAGACCTTAACAACTTCTAGGAGGAAGTCTAAGCTAAGGGGAGGGGGATGTAAGACCCCGCTTTGCATGTGAATAATACAATCTTAATTTTGTTATATACTTATAGATGCTTAGATATATTTCAGGCAATGCATAGTGTGATTTCATGAAAATGTGCTTGTATTTCATTTTGAAATGTTTTATTATCATTGCCATGAAGGTAGTAGGCACTTGTAAACTATGAATATGAATTGGAATTTTAATGAAATTGTTGCACAATTAAATCTTATTTTAGTTACCAAATTAATGTGATATATGATTGTTGCTTATGATTTCATTGGTAATGTGCAGGAAAGAAAAGGGGTGCCAATACAAGAACAGAGAACCAATGAGAACAAATTGAAAGACACCCTTTTGTGCTTATGTATTTGATTTCCTTATTTTAGAGCTGAGGAAATATAGTTACTATGTTTATTATTTTGGGTTGAAAGGTTATTTAATTGTGTCATATGAGATGTAAGTTGAGGTTAAGCTTTAGGGCTTATCCAAGTGTGGAAAACTCGGATAGAACCTTAAGTGGGTATTTAAAGAGGGTTGTTGAAATTGAATTTCCTTGGTTGGGGAAGCAAAAATAAATCCACTAGGGTCTATACCATAGTGGTAGAGAGTCAAGTGGAGCATCTGACTAGGGCCCCGAGGTCAGCTCATACCATACCTCATAGAAGGGAGTCTTTTGTGTTGTTTTATTTTACTTGAACTCTATTAAGCATGTAATAGTAGTATGAATTGCTTATCTCCAATAGACTTTTAGTAGATTTTCTTCTTTCATCAAAGTCCTTGCAACTTCTTGAATAGTCTTGTTTTTTCTTTCAACCACTCCATTTTGTTGAGGAGTTCTAGGGGCAAACAAGTGCCTCTTTATGCCACAATTCTCACAAAACATGTTAAATTCATTGATGGCCTTTCAATACACATACTCTATGTCAAAATCACTTAATAATATGACCCATTTAGTCATGCATCTTGTAAGATATGTCCTTGATAAAAGATATTTGAGAGGATCCACCTTAGAGACGATCTTAGTTTAATGGTTGAGAATATAGTGTTGAATATTATGGGAGATGAAGATGATAGATAAACATTCTTTCTTCATGGGTATGCAATTAAGATCATAACCAACCAAATTTTAGCTAATATAAATAATTCCTTGCTCATTTTTATTTTTATCATGTTGGGCAAAGAGTTCCCCCAATGTTACTAAAATGGTGTATATGTATAAAAGGAGTGATTTTCTTGGAATGGGGGGCATGAGAAATAGTGTAGTGAGACACTGCTTGATTTTATCAAATCCTTATTGACATAAATTATCCCACTGATAGGTGACATTCTTGTAGAGGATTTGTGTGAATAATAGACATTTATCCACAAGTTTAGTAATGAAGCATCTAATAGCTTTTACCTTGCCTTGGATATTCTACAACTACTTGAGTGTTCTAGGTGGAGGCATGTCCATAATAGCCTTGACCTTTACAAGATCAACTTCTATTCCTCTTTTGGAAACAACAAATCACTCAATCTTACTTGAAATGACACCAAAGACACATTTCTTAGTATTTAGCTCCAATTGATATTGTGCTAGATGATCAAAGATACTTTTAAGAATTTTTGGATGATTTTCCATTGTCATAGACTTCCCTATTAATTCATTTAAATAATCCTCCATGAATATGTGGAGGATATAATGGAATATGAAAATCATGGCTCTTTGATAAGTAGCCCTTACATTCTTTAGACCAAAGGGTATTACTTGTTAATAAAAAGTTCCCTATGGGGTAGTGAAAGTAGTCTTGTGTTGATACTCAGTACACATATGAATTTAATTGTAGCATGAAAAACCATCCATAAGTGATAACATAGCATGGTCTATTGTAAGGTCCATAATGATGTCGATGTTAGGCAACAAGAATTCATCTTTTGGACAAGATTTTTTTAGATCTATAAAATTAGTGCATATGTGGATACCCCCAAATAGCTTAGAAACTAGGAAAATGTTTGAGATCCATTCTAGATAATTTATTGGGTGAATTAAGCCCACTTCAAGTATATTTTATAGTTCTTTTACCAAAAGTGTTATTTTTAGATGCATCTTTCTAGGATTTTGTTTAACTATTTTAGTAAATAGATGCATGACCAAATGATGAACAACTAATGACAAGTATAGCTCACACATATCAGCATAGGACCATGCAAATTTTTTATTTCCTTTGTGTAAGGAATTGGAGATAATCCATCATTCTTGTGTTGAAATGGTAGTACCAAGATGAATGATCTTACGCTATGCTTTTGTTTCCAAGATGGTGTCTTGAATTTCTTCAATCAAGATAGTGAATATTTCAAGTCTTTATGGATCCATAATGGGAAGATGAATGTCCTCATCTATAGGTGCATGAAGACCTAAATATATGTCCTTTGTTTTTACTTTTTTGAAATCTAAAAGTGCCTCAAAAGAGGTTCTCACTAGGGTTTTTTTATTTTTTTTATTCTTACTTTTGTGACTAAGGAATTCATATTCCCAGTAACCAACATTAAGTTTGTAGATAAATCCTAGTTTATGGTCTCCAAGAGGTATGTAGTACAAAGGCCTAGGAACTCGATGAAGGCTTCATCATTTTGAAACACGTTGAGAGGTGGAGAGATATGTTGGTCTTGGTCAATGAGTTTAGTATGGAAAATTAGTAGGTCAATACTAAGGATGGTGTGGTTGATGATTAAGGAGGAGATAGTTGAATCATCAAACAAGGCTAAGATAACTTCGTTTGCAATGTTATCAATGACATCAAAAGCTATCTCAACATTTTTAAAAGTACTTAATGACATTGTAGGTTGTTCCCATGGAGATGTATATCCAAGTCCTCTATTATCTTTATTGACTAGAGGATCGATGGGTTGTATAATTCCTTGCTCATGAAGGCCTAAGCCTCTTCCTTTATAGTTCATATTTTGATTGATATGATGAGGAATAAGGAATCTCTCTTGAAAATACTCAAGATGAGTGTCATTTATGTTTAATTACTCTTGATACAACCATTAATTAATGTCATCCTCCAATTTCTCATCTTCTAAAGTACCTGGTGACTAGAAATTAGTGGATCCATAACTCATAATGATAGGTGCATGTTGAGATGGTTCACCATAGGATCATGGAGATAGAGGTATTGTGCCAATGTGGAATGCATTAGCAAACTCATACTCCCCACAATATTTACCATTAGTCTTGACCTTAGGATTTGGGATTGGAGGATGTGGATGGAGTGGAGGAAGAGGCTAATGATGTGAGATTGATGTAGGAGGATGATAATCTTGCATTGGAAGGTGCAATCTCAACAGTAGGAAAATGATGGTAATATTGGAAAGAAGCTTCCAAGGTTCAACAATATTCATATGGATGTGGATTGACATAGATGGCCACTTCAATGCAATTATGAGGGAATTTTAGATATTCATGGTAAGTGGAAGAAATAGTTTACATGGCATGAAGCCATAGGCGACTGAGGAGGAGGTTAGAGGGAAGGTCAAGATCAATAACTTAGAAAGTTGTGTAGTAAAATGATGGACCCACTTGAATTGGAAGATATATTGTCCCCTCAAAATCTCTCTTAGAATTATCATAGGCCTTTATAGTGATCATGTGAAGCTCTAAATCTACCACAAAGTATCCCACTCATTTGATAAAATTCAAGGCACACAATTTCAAGACAAAACCATTATCAAGTAAGACTCATTTGAATTTGTGTTTTGCAATGAATACCTCAATATGCAATTCTCTATTATGGGATGGATTGATGGTTGGCATGTCAATATCGATAAAGGAAAGTTGGAAGTTGGATGAAAGATGACCCACAAGTGCTTAAAATCGTTCAGGATCAATGTCATTAGGAAAGCATGACTCTTGAAAATATTGGTTCAATATTTGTCTATGGATTGATGATGATCTAAAAGATCGAGGATTGAGATTTTTGCTAGAGTCCTCCCAATATGATCTAAGAGGTTATACTAGGATCTTTCAGATGAGGATATGGATGGTCTAGGAATGGTGACCCTGCCATGGTGGGTAGTTACAACACACTTTGGATCTTTGGGCTTGATTTTAATTATAACAACTTGTGAGGGAACTTGTGTGATGCATCCCATAATATTATCATAACTAAAAGGGACTTTATTATAGCTAAAATTATTAGTGTGGTTCCCTTGAATATTGCCTTGATTGGGATTAATGGATGGGGATGGTTGACCTTGAGAGTGCTTAAGAAAGGTGTTCTAGTATATTCCCAATTGATCATTTGGTGAAGGGGATGACACTCTTAGTTTAATTTCACCCACATCAATAAGGTCTTGGGTGTATTTTTTATCTTCATGTATTTATTCATAGCATGATATTTGATCCTAAGTCATAATATTTGTTCTCCTTGTACCAGGATGGTTTAGGTTTTGACTCATAAAATGTGTGTGTCAAAGGAATGGTAACCATGTTCACTTGCACAAACTTTCTAAATACATCTATGGGTTCCCCAAGTGTGGTGAATTTACATTTAATATTACTTTGTTTATTTTACTTGGGTTGCCCTTGAGAAACAAAGATAATATTAGTGTCACATGGGGTGTTTTTTCCTTGATTTTTGTTTGATGTGGTTGTGGTTTGCACATACTTTACATTAGTCACACCATCACTAACAAAATTTTTATTCTTTTCCCAAAATCTAGGTTTGTCATTAGATTGTTTGTTATTGTTCTCTTTGTAGATATTGACCAAGAATTTTAAAATAAGGGCCTTCTCAATGGTTAATTTTTTTTTATTATCTCTTTAAAAGTTGAAGAATAATGGATTTGTAAGTGAAAGGGCATTTCTTGATTCAAATTTTGAATAAAAATATTGACGAGTTTCTTTTTTTGACATAGGCCAAGGAATATGGCTAGAAAATCCTCTCCAATGTTGCAAATATGCTACATTTTTTTTCCATTACGTTGCTTAGCATTGCAAAGGTCCAACATAGTGACCTCATGTTCCAAATTATAGGAGAAGTGGGAAAAAAATTCTAATAAATTGGCAAAGGTTGAGACATAACCTTGGGGGAGTTGCATGAACCATTCCAAGGCTTGTCCCCCCAAGCTTCGAGGAAATAAAAAAAGGAGGTGGTTATCATTATGCACCACTTCTTGACATGTCATGAAAAAATACTTTACATGATCATGAGGATCACCATTTCCTTTATATTTTTCAAACTTAGGGATCTCAAAGTGTTGAGGGAAAGGTACCATTGATATGGAATGATCAAATGGATAGGGGCACAAATCTTTGAACTTAAATTTGTTCTCAATGGTGCCCGCTTGTAAATTATTGAGGGCCAATTTCATGTCTTCCCACTCTTTTTTGAGAACCAATGTAGGTGGGGTATCTAGTGGACTAACACTTGGAGGCATAATGTATTGGCCATGAGGTTGTGGATTAAAGTATGATGGATTGATTGTGGGTTGAAAGAGAACAAACTGAGATAAGATGAAGATTGTGATTGAGTTGTGTGGTATGTATGTGGTTCAAGGGATACATAATATATTTGAGGGGTGTAGGATGTGGAATTTTATAGTATGTAGGAAGATTGAGTAATGTAAGGAGGAGGTGATTGAATGATATGGGATGAAAAGGACTCAAGGATATATGAGGATGATGGTTGTGGAATATAAGATGAAGATGATTGAGGTATATATGTAGATGTAGGTGGAGTGGTATATGTAGAGGATGAACAAGGGATATAGGAATAAGCAAAAATGTATTGGGATGAAGGTTCTTGAGATAAGATGGAGAATGAGATAGAGAAATGAATGGATAATGGGATGGATATGGAGATAGAAGGTAGAGATCTAAAAACATGGACCATATTTTGGAGTGTAGATGATTGTATGTGAGTGGAAGGTATATTAAGTGAGATTTGTGAAGTGGGAATGGGGTTGTAACCTAAGACTACGATGGGTGTGGTAGATAAAGTAGCGATATAATTATTGGTAGATGGGATTTGAACCAATATGTTATTGCCAAGGATTGGATCTTGTGCTTGTGAAAATAATTTACTCCATGAATTGTCAAAGATGGATTCAGGGGACTTTTGTCTAACAATACCTCCCAATTTAGACTATCAAATTTGTGATGGATTTTGGCACCTTGATTGATGAGCTATTCTAATATGGAGTATTTCCTATAGTTTATTTCTCACTCAATTAAATCTCTATTTTCAAGGTTATTCATGAAGTCATGAAATGTAAGATAAAACTCAGGTTGTGCTACCATTTCTTGTTTGGTTGATTGTTTTGATAGATTTGATGTATCTCCCCCTAGATTTGGGTAATAAGGATTATATATCTAAGCATTCCTATAGTCCAAGATACTTGTTGCTCCATTTATTTCTTGGCCTGCAAATATGTGACATGCATGAAGATTATTTATATGGATGTGATTAGTTCGATGAAGTTAGTTTGACTGGATGTCCCCTAAAATGTAAGGACAGTCAAATTTAGGGTGTGATTATTGGATGGGTGGTTGATTACATCCTGTTAAATATGGTCAAGATGCTATGCTAAGGTTCATTTAAACAGATTTTTCTACTTGAGATAGGCTAAGTTCTCAAGCAAAGGACATGTCAATGCAAACTATACCTTTGGCTCAAGGTGAAATAATTTGAATAATGGATTACTCACTTGAGATAGGAAAAGTTATCAAGAAATCATTGTAATGGATGCTTTA
>VDFB02075922.1:0-49629 GCA_007258455.2 Sequoia sempervirens | reverse complement strand
CTCAGAGGGACAATGTGAAGGCTCGATGGAATCCACTTCGTTGGTTGTCCCCACCTCAATAATTTCTCATGTAACTAATTTAACTAGAGCTAATCCCAACATTGTCAAAAAGAACACATCTATAAATAATCAATCAGTTGCAAAGAGGCTTCCTTCCCAAATGTTATCTATTTTTGTTTCTAAAGATTGGGTAGTAAAAAATTTAGTCTGGCTCGAATAGATTTTATCTTTGCAGTCACTCTAGTTATATTTTCCTCCCATTAAAGTATCTTCAAAGTCTTAGCTTGATGGTAGTGTTGCTTCTCTCATGTTTCTTGCTGATGAATAAAAAATGTCACTTTTGATAATGTGGACATTGAATGCTCATTAGAGGACTTGGACATAATCAAATTTGCAAATTTAATAGAATAGGGGACATTATTGGAGTTGGTTGAACTAATTATTATATTAGAAGGTATAAAATTCATAGAGGAAATAGCTTCAGAAGTCAAACAAGAACTGAATCAATCATGAGATTTAGAATTACCTTTATCAAATACTTCTAATGAGGAAATAGATGCTGCAAAAAATGTATTTGTATGGGAGGAGGATTTTGATTTTTTGTAATCTTTAACAATATCTCAAACTCCATTGATTCAAATTTTGGTGAAGAAAACCCTTGGTAAGAGGGGAAGGATATCTCACAACACTAAGGGGTAAACCCATAAAAGCGGTTTACAATTCGAGTGAGGAAGGAAAAGTTGGAAAAACTAACCCCATGCAAAACATATTGGTTTTTTGGGTTTGAGCAAACCAAAAAAGGGTTTGAATGAACACTAGTTTGAGCTAACCAATTAAATGCAAGGTCCCACCATTCCCACCAAAAAACACAAAGAAAACAGATTTTGAAAGGGGGTTCAAATGAACCCTAGTTCAAGCAAACCCCTAGGGGTTCGCTCGAACCCCACAAGTTCACCGGAACCCCCCTGGTTCACCAGAACCCCCTAGGTTCGCCCAAATCCCCCTTTTCCCACCTTCTCACCATGTGGCACCAAAAAAGTCCAGAATTTTGCGCTTCAAAGCTCGGGTTGAGGATGAAAATGGAGGAGACTTCACAAGCCCAACTAGATAATGGTAGTCCTCAGAACAAGCTATCCAACGAAAATAATTTTAATATGTTTTAGTTTTATTATGTATTTGTTTTTTACTTTTATTAAACATAGCGTTTTCATCGAAAATCAAGCTCTTTGTTCTGCACATGTGGAAAAATAGTAGATTATCAAAAATAAAAATAAAAATATGATTTCACCATATATTGAAGTCCTTGATCTAACCAAAAAAAACATTGAATTTTTGTACATACAAAAAAGGTTATGCGTTATACAGTCCGCCTACATCTGAATTGTAATTGGTTTGACTTTGAAACTTGATTAAGGAAAAAATATTCAATAAAAAACTATCTAACCAATTGGAAGCACCGTATATCATAGTTAAAAATCTAAATTTAAAATAATTATAATTTTACCCTTCATCGAGAAAAAGTTATGCATTATATGGTGAGCGTCACTCCTTAAAAATGTTGTTTATTGAGAAAAACTAGTTTTTGGAGGAGATGGAAAAAGAAGTGAAATGTGATTACATTTTTTTTGAAAAAAATATATTTAGAATCTACAGAAAAAATGTGACAAATCACTAGTTTGCGTCATCTTCAAATTCTTCATGATTTAGCCACTATAGGTGCTCGAAAGTGAAGATTTAGTTAGAAAAAATATTTCAGTGTCCAATTTTTCCAAAAATTGTAAACTAGTATTGTGGGATCACCCTAAGATTAAAAAGGAAATTGAAGCTAGGCTACAAACCACTCTAGATGGGTTCTTCACTCTGTTTGCAAACAAAAGAGTGAGGAGAGCATGTTGCTCTCCTCGAGCTTTTAATGAAGATCATCTCTTAGAACATCAGGGGCATTAATGCCCCTGGAAAAAGAGCTCAGATCAAGCATCAAATTGATCCTTGCAGAGTTGTTGTAGTCATCATTCAAGAGTCTAAATTGGCAAATGTGCAATTTGATAGCACTGTTAAGAAATGGTCTAAATGGAAAACAGTTTCTTCACTTGCCAATGGTGCTTCAGGAGGACTCATTACATTGTGGAATCCATCTTCAATGTTAGTAGAACTCAAGAGAAATGAACATAATTGGAAACAATTATGGATCCAAAGTTATGACTTGAATTTCAACCTCTTTAATGTTTATGGGCCTACTAAAACTGTTGAGAAGAAAGAATCGACGGATTCTCTCACAACTGTCATGATGGTATTACTGTTGATAAAATTATATTGGTAGGAGACTTTAATGCCATTACTTCCCATTAGGAGAATTGAGGGGCTATTCTTCCACCTCCCAAAACCATGGAAGATTTTGCTTCTTTCATTCAGGATAATGCACTCATTGATATAAAGCCTATCTCTAGAAATTTTACTTGGACTAATTGGAGAAGAAATTTCTAACAAATAATAGAGAGATTGGATAGATTCCTATCCTCTTTGAATTGGTTGGTTGGTGGTTTCTCTTTATCTTCAAAGATTCTCCCTCTTACTACCTTAGATCACTATGCAATCTCTTTATAATTATCTTCTTCTGAACATTCCAAGAAAAAGTAGCAGATCATCTTTCAAATTGGAAAAAATGTGGTTCATACATGCATATTTCTTACATCTCTTATAGCAAATGGTGGGTTTCAGCTCTATTTGTGGAAGGATCGAAGATGTTTCAGTTTTGCAAAAAGATGTCATTTGTAAAGAAACAAATTAATCATTGGAATATTCATGATTTTCATAATATTTTTCATTAGAAAGAGAATTTATCTAAGAAAATGGAATAGATAAATGAACATATCATTCAGAAAGGTCTTGATCGTCACACTTATGATCAACAACGGTTTCTTCAAGAAGAATGGGTAGAGCTGCTTGCAAGAGAAGAGGAGTATTTGAGACAAAAGTCTCGTGAATTTTGGTTAAGAGATGGTGATTGTAATACAATTTTTTTTCAAATGTTTGCATAGATAAAAAAGGCCAATAATTCAATTTTTCCAATTCAAGACAACTCCTCTACTCTAGAAGAAGGAGAAGCGTGCCTAGTTGGACTAGAATCATTGCATCAGACTCTTGTCAGAGCAAAGAGGATCTAGGATGAAGTAAGAACTGCTTGGGAAGCTATTCTCAAAGAACCACAAGGTGCCCCTAGTTCCTAATTAATTTCCTTGAAATGCACACTACACTCAATGAAGACATCATGTGCACCAAGATCCAAAATTTATTTCCTTTAACACCATTTTGATATCCAAAAATGATGCAAGGATGAACCTAAAGTTTCAAGGGCCTATGGTTATGTAAAGGAAGGGACACCCATGTTGGTGCAATGAAAAAACTAAGATGCCACACAATTTCTTTTCCCATTTCACTAATCTTCAAAGAGAGTGATGTCTTTCAATGCTTTATGGAGATACATATTCTAGACAATACAAACATAGTTGATAGATTTAACTCAAAATTCAAGTGCAAGGGAGTGTGTGGATCATGCAACTATCCATTTCTTTAAATGATCTATATATTCTTTCAACTACACATTTTGTTGAGGTGTGAAGGAAATAGTGTGATAAAGATCAATCTCTTCAAAACTGCAAAATTAATAAAAGTGGTGGGTGACATATTCTCTATCATTGTCAATGAGAAGAATCTTGATGTAGTGTCTAGATTATTTATTGGCATCAAAATTAAACTCCTAAAATATATCAGTTAATTACCCATCTTTTCAAAGGAAGAAGACCCATGTGTATCTAGAATATTCACCAATGAATGTCAAAAAATAGAAGGCCTTGATAAAAGACAAGGATGGAAAGGAACCCATAAGTAACTATGAAATATCCCAAATAATATTGAAGCCCTTTGTCCTTCCCTTTATTGATATTATCCTCAAGATGTTTTTCCAAGCCACAAAACAAATAAATAAAACTGAAAAAGCTAATTTAGGGAGAACTTGTTAATGTGAATAATTTATCTATTCACTATACTTAAGTGTACATCAGTTGACGATGTTAGACAACATCTTGTCTAACTGAATGTGCAACCTTTTAGGCCTCTAGAGGTTAAAAAGTTATTTGGTAAACCTCATGTTATACCTTTTTGAGGTTGGAAAACTTTCCATCTCACTTCAAAGGTCACTCAACACTTGGCATAAAGGTTGATGACTTGGTCATATGGGTTGTTGGTTTGCACATTTCAAGTGATCCTGGGGTTGACACCTATAGGACACTTGTCTACTCATTTGTGCCACATCATGGGGAACTTGTCAATCCACATGATCGGTGGATTACATCTTCCTTGCTTATTTAAGCAAGCTCATAATGTACATTCAAATTAACTATAATGTGAATTAGTCTGATCAGTGTGTGCAAGTATGCTTATGTCGAAACACAAGGTTTTTGTTGTTATGATCTTGGAAGAAAATCCTAACATGGTATCAAAGCGATGCATCAAAACCCTTCCCAGCAGCTGCACCAAGCCTAATTAGAGCACCATGCCATTTATTCTACATGTAAAAATGATCTTTGTGTGGGTGTAATTTTTTGGGTGCATGCAATCTATAGTTTATGGATCTTTTGTAAAAATTATTAAAAACACAAATAGTAGAGGGTTGAATCGCCCTCTGCCCATTACAAGATTTTTGGTCACAATTATAATGCAGGAAATTTGGTGGCAATTTCAGCCTCGTTGCGATTGCAGATCGTGGCTTTTGATTAAATTGTAAGAATTGTGGCCTATCGGCCTGTATGCAAGCGCATATGTGCAACATTTCTCCTCTCAAAGACTCAACCTGCAAGCAAGAGATTATTTACGCCTCCCATTGTGCCCTCTATTTGCATTGGCCTTCATCGTGGTCGATTCAATTTGCATGCATAAAAAGGAAACTTCGCCAAGCAATCTTCTGAACCAGTAAGCATGACCATGAGGAGTGGCGTAGGAAGCTTGTAAGAGGGTTGTGTGGATTGAAGTGAAAGTAATAAAAACTCTATTTCCAGCACATTATGCCATCATTCATATTCTTTGCTAGGTAGCGTCTCTTTGTAAAGTTTCTGGCTTTTTCAAGTCTAAGATTGCCTGAGGCAATGAAAGGCTTCTCAAACCTTCTCATTCAAAGACCACTAACCATCGCTTTCATGCATTTGTCTACAAATGAGAGATCAATTCCACATTTTCTATGTTTAGCATGTTTATTCAATGATAAACCATGATCTCAAAATCCATTTGCAAGTTCACTATTTCCCACGACTTGCTCTTTTGACTCCTATATGCACTTCTCTTCAAGCAAGAACCTTGACGCTTCCATTATAGTGCTCTCTACACTCCTTTTTAGCTGTACATTCTCTCATGCTAATCAATAAGTTTCCAACTCCAACTTACCTTAGTTCTGGTTGAATTCCTATGTGTTGAAACAATATCCATGTGGACCCACAATTCGCCTTCTACTTATAGTCACAACTTTAACTGCGATTTAAGCCAGGTGAAGGTTCCAAGGTATGGACTTTATAGATCAATGTTTCACAATCAAGGACACAACTTTGAAATTTTAAGGGATGTATACAGGGTGCATTGATACACAAGGAGGCCAAAGTCATCCGGTAGAAGCTATTACCTACTTGCTCTTTCTTTCTATTTCCTCACATCAACCATTCCAAAAGGGTCAGCACATCCTTCCATTCACCAGAACGACCCATATGCCCCAAGGTCTTGGGCTTTCAATTGTCAATAATGCTATCTTATTATGGAATAGTAATTGGATATATAAGATGTTTTAAGCACCTTCATGGTATATATTAATTCATTTCCACAATTAACTATAAATTTGTTGTTCACTTCACACATTTATTTTACCAACACTTTTTGTTAACCAAATCTTATAGTTCAACTAGTGGTTAATATAATTGTTGAATGTAAGATTAAATTTTGTGGTCACATAAAACTAGATAGTTCATTTGCTTTCCACGGGGGGAGATTATTTTATTTTTTTTGTCATAGTTAAAAAATTTAAAAGAGAGTCAACTTTTTCTTTTGCAATGAATGTGGCAAAGGGAAAGTGTTTATAGGGAGGTTGAATTTTTTTGCCTTAATTAAAAATTTCTAAAAGAGGATTAATTTTTTTTATTTTGCAATGAATTTAGCAAAGGGGGTCATTCCTTGAATAAGGGGGTTGTTTAATTTTTAGTTTTTTTTTCATTTTTTGAGGTTTGTAAGGCATATGTCTTCTTCATCCACCTCATGACATAAAATTTGAAGAACTTGTAATAGCAAATAAGTTTGTAAATGCACTTATATAAAGTGCCCACAAAACTGAATGTCTAAAGGAAATTTGGGAAATTATTGTACTTAAACTAAATTATAAAGTGTAATGGGGGTTGTGTAGAGTCTTGATTTGATATAACAATTGTGGATCCTCATGATTTAACATCACAACAATATCTCATCATGATCCTCACTTCATGTGAGTGTGCCTTATAGCACACCCTTTCTCTTTTTCTTGTACATCTCTACATTCCTTACTCTCAATTTTAGTTGGTTCTGCTTATATTCTCTTAGCATTAAGGGGGGACTATTATGTGTTATGCTAATGCTTCTTTGAATGAAGTAATGGAGGAATCTTCTTTTGGGGAGTTTCATGAGCCTTCTATATTGATCTCTCATATGGGGTATTATTTTAAGTGGATGATGTTCTTTGAGATTCTAATACTCTTAATCATAGTACTATCTATATTTTCAACCACGTAGAGTTTGATTGACCTTGTCTACATGGTTGAGTACTGTTCATATGTTCACTCACGCAATGTTTTTTTATCTCTTATCCTGATCCACATTTCTTGGGCATTCACTGATTCTAGAAAACACCAATTCATTTGAATGGAAAAGTTTACAACTTCAACATGCTTCAAGAGTTCTTCATCATAATTTTCCTATCACCATGAGATATATTTTTTAGAATTTCTTAAATCCTTCTCTTTCTCTTTTTGGATAGGAGTTTTTTTCCCACTATGTTTTCTCGTTTACTCAACTTTATGAGAGAATGCATTGTACATGGTTACCTAACATGGGCTCTAGTTGGGACCCATTTCATTTCTATCTATTTGCACTTGTGTGATGTCCCCAAGTATCACTTAAGGGGGGGTGTTAGAGTGAATAATTTATCTATTCACTATTCTTAAGTGTACTTAGGTTGATGAGGTTAGACAACATCTTGTCTAATTGAATGTGAAACCTTTTAGACCTCTAGAGGTTACAAAGTTATTTGGTAAACCTCATGTGAAACCTTTTTTAGTTTGGAAGAATTTATATCTCACCTTAAATGCCATTAGAAACTGGGCATCAAGGTTGATGACTTGGTCAAATATGTTGTTGGTCTGCACATTCCAAGTGATCCTAAGGTTGACACCTATAGGACACTTGTCTAATCATTTGTGCCACATCATGGGGCACTTTTCAATCCAAATGAAAGGTGGATTGCCTCTTCCTTTCTTATTTAGGAAAGATCATATTTTACATTCAAATTAACTTTAATGTGAATTAGGTTGATTTTTTGTGTGTGAGCGTGTTTTTGTGGAAGCACAAGGTGTTTTTTGTTATGATCTTGGATGAAAATCCTAAAAAAAATATAACCATGTCTTTTTGTGTTGAGTTGCTAAAGGTAGCAATAGTTGAGATGACCAAATCACTCGTAGCATAGTTTTTCTCACAAAATTTAAATTGGCAAGCATTGTTATAGTGGGAGAATAAAGTATAAAGAGAGAAATCATAAAGTGAAGAGTTATTTTCATCCTTTCCAATTATGATAAGATTTTCATCTTCAATATTATTGATGGAAATAAGATTTTCAGTGAACTTGACCATACTACCATTCTACAGATGAGTGATCTAGTAAATAAAGATAAAATTTAGGAACATAGAGAACACCCTAAAATGTACCAATGCTAGCATCAAATCATTTATTTCCACTAACATCTAGTAGAGAGTCATCCTTGATGAGAATATGAATTAGCAAACAGGGATATAAATGAGAAATGTGTTTTCTATTAGAAGTCAAAGATCCACTGATTGAAAGAATCTATTCAAGAAATGCAAGTAATTTCTTTCCATTTTGCTAATTTAGAACAAGATGTGGAGGAATATGTAGTAAATGGGGAAAAATTAGTGTTGTTCATTTTTTAGAAGATTCTTTAGCTCATCAATCTACTTCCATAACTTGAATGCTCCTCATAACCAACCATATAATAGTAGTTACATTTTTTCTTTCCTTCTTATGATAAGTCTGCTTGGATGAAGAGGATTTAGTTTTTTTCTTTTGAAGAAAACAAGGATTATGCTTTTCCTTTATGTGACTTATCTTAGGTCGATCGCATTTCTTGATAGATTGACTTGACTCTTTCTATCCATTTAGCTTTCTAGAAAATAAAGACTAAAACCATGACAAATTTAAAAGACCCATTAAAACTATATTTCCATATCCATGCATGAAAATATCAAAGAAGGATGTGAATGAAGGCATAATATATGTGGCATCAATAGTGTGATTGTGAAAGCTATTTCTAGAGAAACGACACATATTAATGTCCAAGTTTGTTGAGGGTAATAAATACAAGATAAATGTGTTTTTTAATCAATACCATAGGATTTACATTATGATCTAAGTTCATTAATCTTGTGATGTAATATTGAATGTTAACAAATCATTTTGGATCAAGGCTCATTAACTTAGTGTTCATCTAATATCCTTGGACTTCACTAAATTTATCATACATGGTTGTTTATTTTTCCAAAGCTTCATGTAATTTTGTACAAGGCTTAATCTAAACATTAGATAAAAATAAATCAAATCAAATAAAAAAATTATCTTCATGGAAGGGTGCATGCCTTTCCCATCTTAATCTAATCAAAACATTAGATCAAAAGAAATCAAACTATGAAGACAACCAAGTTATTTAGTATGTTGATTCATTGAAGAATTTGTACATGTATTTTATATACCTATGTGGTTTTTATTACCTTACCTTCAATATATGGAGAATACATTTGTTGCATTAAGACATTTTATCCATTTTAATACATGTTGAGGTTGAACATAGTTATAATAGAAATTTAAAGTGACCCACGAAGACAAATACAAAGTACAAACAAAGGGAGATGTATAAATATAAACACACTAAGAGGAGTCCCCTACCCACTTTGATCACCTTTAACCCCAAGAAAGTGTTGCTTGGGACTTTATAATTGTTGTGATCAGGTGCCACTATTAAGAAATCAAAGTGGACTCAATCAATTCTTACAATTTGTCAAACTTATGTCTTATGTTGAACCTATATTTTTTTATTACAATGAGTATAATATAATAGAATCACTATGAAGTACACAAAAAATAATACAACTTTTAAAGGTTATACCTAAAAAATAGCTTGTATGAGCTTGAACAAAACGTTGAAAGTTTCTAAAATGAGAACTATTAAATAACAACTATAAAGAATTATAAATTCTAGAAAATACATATGTCAAAAATAAAAAATAAATTATTACACCAATGCATCAAGAGCATAAAAAAATATCTCAAATCATTTTTTATTTTTTTGAAAAATAGAGATCATAAGGCCAATTTATCAACTTTTGAAGTTGAACTACAAAATAAAAAAATCTAACTAAAAGGGGAGTAAAAATTTGAATTACCTATTAAGGTCAACATGATGAAAGTCATGGAAAAAGGGTGGTTGAGGGTGGTCTTGATGACAATCATTCATAGAAAAAGGCAAGATGGTAGGAAACTCAAACTACTATCAAGGAGACCCAACCTATTCAAAAGGGACCCTTGTCGTTCGATGAGAAACTCCACTTCTTAGCTAAGGATTTGTAGGCCATTAGTGGTCTGAAGCTTCTAGGAGACCAGTAGTAGTTTTGGTCCCTTGTTGGTTTTGTTCTGTGTGTTTTTTTCATTTCTCTTGTTAGTCAAATAGTTTTTGTTTCTTTAGTTTTTTCTTTCTGGATGTTTCATTTCCCATAACCCCCTTATTTGGCCTCAATGGCCATTTTGTAATGGGTATGGGCCCTTCCCATTTTAATCTAATCAAAACATGATTTCAACAAGCAATCTTCTAATAATTTTCCAAAAATTCTAAAATCTTCTATGAATACAAAATTTCCTTCAATTTTCCTCAAAACCATCATCATACTTAGAAACTACCTATTTTAAATTAAAAAATTATCTTTTTGTACAAAACTCCGCTCTTACAAAAAACTTTTCATTGATTCATAAAAATAATATTCCCTTGAATATGCCACTTAATTGGTAGTGGGGAGAAGCCCACTAATGCCACCTAGTGGTTTAGTTGTAAGATGCATGGTGGGAGCCAAGGCTACCTACCAATGATGGAAGGGCTTCATGTTGGATCTAAACCCCACAAAATATTTCCTCAAGGGAAAAGTTATTAAAATATGACACTTAATAGCCAATCTTCTATTTTCCTGACCTTCTAAATGTACTGGCCTTTTTGGACCTTAAATTTCCCCTAAAATGATAGGGTACCCACAACCCCAAAAAAAAAACTTCAAAGCCCTTGGAAATCTAGCCCTCAAATGTCTAACTAGAATAGAATGAATCTTGATTTAACTTTCATCTACCTTTAAACTTGGATGGTGATAGTAAAAAACTCTAGGAAGCTCCAAAATATCTAAGCATAAATTGACAAGCCTAAAGAAAGGAACAAACCTCCTATTAAGTTGGAGTGCATTTTCTAAGACCTTTTTTATTCTTAGGGTCATCTAAGGGGATGCAAGAGAAGAGCATATTATGCCTAAGAAAACAAGATCTACAATCCCATATTTCTTTAAAACAATGTTAACCTACAACTCATAATCTTTTTCCTCGGTACCATATAAGATTTTTCTAATGGTATTTTCTAGAAAAATAAATGATTAAAGAAAAGAAATAAAAAAATTGAGCATTGAAATAATAAACTTCATTGTATTCAATAGAAAATGCAAAGCATATCAAAATAAATAATTACAACACAAGAGGCTAGAAACATAACCAATACGAAATAAAGTGTATAATGTCCTTAAGTAAGTTTAAACAAGTGTAAAAAGACATAAGTGTCCCAGTTGGCTTCAACAAAAAATTATGTAGGATTCTAGAGCCTCTCTACATCATATTCTAGTTTCCAGGTGCACCTCTCCAATCTCACTTATTTTTGTTATAGTTTACTTGCATTTTTTAGTTCATTTTGCATATCACATTATGTTTTCAAACATCTTGCATTTCATTAGTTTTGCATTAATAATTCATGTTTTTTTATCAATCATTTGAATTTAGGACATTTCATTTAGGAATATTTCAATCATATTAGCATTATTATTTAGTGAACCACCTAAGTTTTTGTGGGATACATTTCTCCTTTTAGGTGCAAAACCCTAGAAGTGTAAGAGAGTACCTATCCCCAAAAAATTACGGTTCATTTTGGTGAACCCACCTTTCAAACATTATACTTTTTATTACACATGCATTTACATCCTATGAATAGCTTGCACCAACATTGCATTAGGTTTTGCATTTTTTTCATTTTAGGGTTTTCAAATTGCATTAGTGAAAAGTTCATCTAGCTTGCAATTTTGCATTCCATTTCATTAAAAATTCACAAAATTTTGCATGTTCATATTATATATACATCTGAAAAACCTAAAAGTCATAGAATCCAACTAAAAAATTATCAAAATTCTCAAAATAATCACTACTTGGACTAATTCGCCACACTGGGCGACTTAGTCCACTTGCACATTTTGCATTGTAATTTCTATAATTTCTAGATCATTTTCTGCATTTTTTTCTGTTCTTACATTTCTATTATAGTTTCTAGAATTGTTGTTTTATCCCATTTCTTGCACTTAGTTTGTGTAAACAAAGATTTTGGCACCTAAAGGGCTCTTTCTAGCACTTCTAGGGTTTTTCACCTAAAAGGAGAAAGATGGGGCCAAAATGCAATGTAAACATTCAAAATTAATGTAATATGCATGCAATATTCCAAGACAAAATGATCTAAATGCAAAGAACTGATAAAATAGATTGATTTTGTATGCAAAACTTAAGAAATGCAAAGTGTTTGAAAACACACTGTGATATGTAAAAAGAACTAAAAACATGAACAAACAATAACATAACTTAATGAAACTAAATAAGGTGCACCTAGAGACTGAAAGCTGATGTCGATAGGTTTTGGAATGTTGTAGAGATCAGTGTTAAATCCCATTGTGACTCATTCACCACAAATGGAAAATTAGTCATGTTTTTGGTAAAATCTACTAGAACAGTTTTTGGGATGCCAGGAATAGAAAAATTTAGAAAATAATTTTTTCAGCCTAGCAGTGGGACTCATTTTCCACATATGGTGAATTAGTCCACTTGTAGATTGATGAAAAGTCAAAGGTCAATTATGTGGGTCCTAGTCTGCACTTTTTTTCTTAACAACTTGCTAGATCCGAATTTGGAAAATCTAATGATAAAGTGTTCTCCAAGATTCAAAGAGAGTTATGTTGACTTTGATGACTTTGATGAATTTAAAATACCTTTTTGACACCTTTCTGTTTGAAAAATATTCCTACAAGACCTGCAAACACACATGCAAAGAGGAGAAAAAGGGGTAAGTGTTAGAGTATAGGGGTTTGCCTTGGTCAAACCCCAGTTTGGTAATCAAACCCTTGATAATGAAATGAAATAAAGAGGGAATGATGAACAAATAACATGCAATTTCATAAGCTCACTAAACCCTTGATGTTGAAGACTAAAGATATGGTTCTCCAAGATGCTTGAATGCTTGATTAAGTGATGAAAATACTAGAATGCTATGATGAATGCATGAATACTTGAATGAATGAGTGAATGGATGAATGGGGGTTAAAATGATTAGAAAATCATGTATTTATGCATAATTATGCCCTAATTTCCTAAAAATACAACATCACATGCTGACCTTAGGTCTTAAGGAATACAAACTTGCTAGTAATTTGAATTTATTTTGATTTTTGTGCCAAGAGGGACTCATTCACCCCTAGTGGCGAATGGATCCCACTCAAGGCATGTGAATGGGTTTCAGAAATTATGTTTTCTTAAATGATTTTTGTTGGTTTTATATTCAAAAATACGCTTAATTGAGACTTGTAAGTGCATAAAGGGGCCAAATAAAGCATAATAAAGGTGTATTTGTTGATGACATGTCTAGAAAAGCATGAAAGTGTGTTACAAGACTTTACAACACTTTAAAATAAGACTTGTTAAGTGATAAAAAGAGAGTATGTAGGTGAATTATAATAAGAAGAGTCTAGAAAAGTGTGAAAATGTGTCTCAACACTTCACAACACCTTTACAAGACATCATAAAGTATTAATGATTCATAAAGATTCAAGACCTAATGTGGATGTGTTGGCCACATTGCAACATTAAATCAAGGAAAAATAAAGCCAAATAAGCACAAGGAGGGACAAAAAAAGAGAGTAAAAGGGTTACTTTTTTTGTGTCCATAGTTAGCCCCCACTTTAGTGAGAGGATGAACTTGCTTCAAATTCACACTAAAGTAGTTGAACATGCAATCAAGCAGGGTCTGAATGCACTAATGCTTGGTGAGATGAGACAACAACAATCAAGAGGGATGATCAAGCCCGGAGGATCAAGATCTCATAGTAAACCAATCATAAGCACAAAGGAACACACATGAAGATGATGAAAAGGAATGAAAGAGAGAAGAGAAATTTGGATCAATCTTTGATCATTTGTCCAGCTCACTATGGATTAGATCTATGCTTTTTGTTAGGAAAGAAAATGCATACTCACTTTGGGGTGACAAAACTCATGGCTTTCTGCTAGGTGAGAAGGCCCAAAAGGTGAGAAACATACACTCACGGCTGGTATGTACTCACAAACACATAGGTGGCTATGGGGAAAATTCATGCCTTGGAATGGGCTTCCTGCTCAACCATACTAAAGTTATAACTCCCAATAACCTTTAATAATAAGGAACCATATACAATGCCATTTCATGTTTGCGAGGACAAGAAAAGTTTTAGGCAAGCGAAATCAAGGAAATCAAATGTGGATGGGAATCCACAGAGCAGAATACCGTGGTATGGGCGGTGTTCATAAATGCAAAATGGCATGAAAAAAAGAATGTTCAGTTGAGTTCATGAAGTTCGAAAAGGGAAACAAAATCTGAAATATGATCTATTGCTCCCAGAGGGACTAATTCAAGAATAATTATTAACTGAAGGGTATTGATTGGCATAGATGAGATTAGATTTTGATTTAGCTGACACAATAATCTAAATGCCATCCCAAAAATGACAAAACACATCCTAAGTGGAAACAAGAAGGACACATTACAAACCAAAAAGAAAAAATGAAATGAATTATGACAATGGGAGGCTCCTCACTTTTAAAGGGAATTGCTACACACCATTAAGGGAGAGAAATTACTTTAGCAGAAAATGAAAATGCAAGAGAAACAAAGATGACAGATCCAACCTGGAAAGCCCCTATGCTATATGTTTTTCTCGGAGTAAGGCTGCACTTTCATGCAAAATGAAAAGAAAAACAAAAGAAAGAGGGTTTTCTCCTAAAGGAACATACCCAAACATATAAGGGATCCATGGATTTGGACTACAGGTTCGTTAAGTTACAATGTTTTGATTAAAGAGTTGAGAACTACCATTTTTCCCCAAATACATAGAACTAGAAGAATGACACAAAGAGAGTGAAAACAAAGAAAAAGAAAGATCCATTTGGGTCAACATGGAAGATACATAGGATGTCTCAATGCTTTACATCATCCCCAAAAGGAAAAAAATAAGCAAAATGAAAATGAAAAAGGCAACTGGAAATGAATTTTTGGGTCAATATGAAAGAGACATTTGCGTACTTCATTGCTTTGCATCATCCCCAAAAGGAAAACACCAAAAAAAAAGTGAAAAAGAAGATAAAAAGACCTTTTGGTTCAACATGGAATAGACATAGGGCATCTAAATGCTTTGTGTCATCCCCAAAAGGAAAACAAAAGTGAAAAAGAAAAAAGAAAGACCTTTTGGGTCAACATGGAAGAGACATAGGGAGTCTCAATGCTTTGCATCATCCCCAAAAGGAAAACACAAAACAAAAGTGAAAGCAATGTATGACACATAGAAAAATGAAGGTAAAAATAAAGGAAGTGCACAAAGAGATAGAGAACATCAAACGTCATGTCACCGGGGGAACACAATACACACATGCAATCACACAAATGAAAAAGAAAAATATTAGTACAATGCAAAGGCAAGTCGACCATCAAACATGTCATCCACCTCCCAATCTTAGTCAGGATAAATGAAAGGTGAAACACATAGCTAGAGGATAAGAACCAATGCATCACTAGGACAAAGCTAATAAACTTCTTTCCCCCACTAAGTGCAAGGTGAAAATGAGTCGAGATAGGTGATGGGAAAGGTCATGCAATAGTGAGAATAGAAGATTCTACAACTATTGCATGATGAGGTGTGGGAAGGTGGTTTATGGATTTAGTGGATAGAAATTATCGCCATCAAAATGATACTTGCTTAGTATTTCATTCAATTGGTGACACTCATCACTTCTATGTCCAAGAACACGATGATATGCACAATATGGAACATTAGCATCTTTAGGATAGATTACCAACCTATTCATAGGTGGTAATAATATGAGCCCTTTGTTTAAAAGGATTTTTAATTTCCTTTCATATTTAGGTGGTTGACAAAGAGGAAACTTGAGTTTTTGTAACTTGTAAGGCCTCTTGCATTTGCTAGATTCACCCTTTTATCGAATATAAGGAGGAGAAACCAAAGTGATCCTATCATCCTTGTCATTGTTATCAGGTAAGGGTTGTTCACATGGAAGGAGGACATTTAGATTGGGAGGGTAATCAAAGATCACTGTGCCATCATCACGAAGTCTCCAATATTCTAAAGAAGGCTTGCTATCATGAGGAGGATCTTGATATCCTAACCCGATTGTGTTTTCATCTTTTAGAATTTTCTCTAAGAGTTGTTGAATGTTATGTTTAGTTGTTGTGTCACATCCTTGTTTGCTTAATATGGTAAAACCTTTTCCATAAGTTTCTTCAAGGTTGATTGGTGTATTTTTAACTTTGTTATCATAAAATGGTTGAGGGGTTGCTTGTGTAGAAGAAATAGGTCCACCTGAGGGAGGGAACTTAGGTCCTTTGATTGTTTTAGGATGTAAGTAATCAAACATATTAAGAGGTGAGACCATAGGAAGGTCTTGTTGTCTCATGGATGGATAAAAGGATGCATTGGATTCAAGGTTGTCAAGACATTCAATTAAGGACTTATCCATGATATCATCATCTTCTCCAATGATGTCAACAACATGAGTACATTCATGAGGATTTGAAGGAGCATGAGGAAGCTCAAGGTCATTAGGATCAGTTCCAAAGGCATAATTTGACATGTCCACTAAATATTTTAATGACATCCAAAACTTATTAAAGAAAAAATCCATAATGTAAATGAATGAAAGAAAACTAAAAGTAAGAAATAAAATAAAATAAAAAAATCTAGAAAGTATGATAAAATGCAATAAAAAAAATTTGAAATGCAGAAAATACTTTGAAAATGACAAAAATTGCTGTGCAAAATGTGCAACTAGACTAATTCGCCCAGGGTGTCGAACGAGTCCAAGGTGAATTTTTTTTGAAATTTTCCAAAAAAAAAAAGATGATTTGTATGCTTTTTAGATTGTCTAATGAAAAACATTTTATATGTTTATTTTTCTTTTTTCTAAATTCTTTAAAATCTCCTCACATTAAAATTATTTTTCTTTTATTCGTTTATATTTTACATTGAAAAAATGATATTTCTTTTTAACTTATAAGATTTTTAAAACAATTATTGTAAGTGTAATGGAATCAGAGCTCTTTAAGAATAATATACATAAACAAATATAAACTCAAGTTTCAAAACTCACTAGCTAAGACGAGTTTTAAGAATAATAAGTTAATTTGTTGAACAACATTAATCTTTAAGCTAACACTGCAATTCCTTACAGAATAATAATATTTAAAACACCAAGTAAAGTCGGTATGGTAGAAATAGAAGACTAAGTGGCTATTTCTGGTGGCACGTTCTAAAAATGCAAAATACTTGTACAGCTGTTAACACAAAAACTATAAGTGCGATCAAACCAGAGAAAAACCACCATGGCTTTGAACCGTAAGCCACGATGAACTCTAACAGCAGTCTTATGAAATTACCCCATACACCACGATGCCTAAAATAAGCCACACCTTTCTTCCACCTTTTGTGGTAACGATTTATGGATTCAACAGCTTTATCAATAGAATCGTACCTGGGCATTTCCGTGGGCGTCACCATAGAATTCCAAAGCCGAGCGATCTCTTCATCATTTTCAAGCTTGCCGATGATGATGTCCTCCAGTCTCAAGAAATCCACGTCCCGACTTGTGTCAACCAGGTCGTTCATTAAAATAGCATACCTTGTAATGGGCTTCTGCTTTTCTTGGGAGCAAAATTCCAGGGCAATCAGGTTTCTGAGTATCACCTGCGATCTGTCATCTACTTTGAACTGAGGCAAATACAGTGTGGATTTCTTCTTCTCAAACTTAATGTCACTGATTCCACCCTCCAGTTTCTTGAATTTTGTAACTCCCCTTCTTAGCTCCCCTATAGATGGAACGTGTTTTTCTGTCTCCTCTTCTCTGCCGGATAGGCAGTTCGTAGTAGAGTACAAAATGTCAAAGATATGTTTCGTAGTGTAGTATAAAATGAGAAATATGATCCCCAATATGAACAACATGACAAAGACTGGAGTGACAAGTAGTGCACATAGCCATTTTATACAAAAGCTTGTGGGAAGCTTGAATTCATTAATCCCGCAGCAAATAGTGTGAAAGATCAATTCTTTAATCTTTATACAGATGCCTCTGAATGTAGTTGTGTGAAAGATCAATTCTTTAATCTTGATAAAAATGCTTCTGGATGTAATTGTGTGAAATATCAATTCTTTAACCTTGTGAAAACTATTTTTAAAGTAATTGCAAGATATGAGATTTTCTGACTGGAGATTGGAGGAGGCGGGGACTTGCCTGTCAACAATGTAGTCATGAAGCAATTGCAAGATATGAGATTCTTTGTGGTACTCCGTATTCCTCCCTTCTGCTACTTTGACTGGGGAGAATATTTTTAGTGCTGACTCAAACCAGATATCATCATTTGACCCCACAATTTCGAACTTGATTTTCTTCAAAGCCGAGAGTGGTAGTTGATTTTCCATCTTAAGCATATCTTTCACAATTTCAGTCAACAAAGGATGATGTCGTTCCCTGCTTAGAATACTATCGATGAAAATCGACACTCTTTCCTCTGCATCTTCATCTGCTCGGAACCTGTCGAGGACTTCTAGAACAAAACAGGCATCCCTCACTAGCATCCACGCACACACTTCACTGCTAAGTTTAAATTCTTTAGCGTAGCTTTCCTTTACTTTTTCCTGGACCTCTTTCTCCATAAACTTTTCCATGACCGATTTTAAGCCACCTTTCCAGATGATTTTAAGGTGCATTTTTCTTGCCACTTCTGACTTCAGAAGTTTTATGTCATCATCCAGTCCATCTTTTTCTGGGAAATGGTAAGGACCCAAGGAGACGAGTTGAGGAATATAGAACTCCTCAGCATTTTTCCTCAAGAGAGGCTTTGGAACGGTATGAATGAAGCAATGACTGAATTTAGCTGGTCTCATTTCGCCCTCTAAACTTGACTCGACTGCAACAACCCACGAACCTTCATCAAATATTTCGTTCTCTTTTTTGTTCATATTTTCCATCTTCCATATGCCCCACGGCCATCTAAGTAGATCTTCACAGAAATGTGTAGCCATGCAAGCTGAAAATGTCCTCCCTAGACTTCAACAATAAGACGCACTCTTGTTTTGTGCTTTCCTTATCCTATCAAGATGCTCGTAGAGGTGGAATCTTGATGCTGGATCACACATCCTCAACCTGAGCACGGGTGTTGTATTAAACAAAATAGATTAAAATTGTGCAAAATGAGTGCTTATTTTGTGCTTTCTTTGTTGAAGCAAGATTTTCGTGGAGTTGTAATCTTGACCCCCACAGATGTTCATTAAAGAAAATAGACTAAAATTGCAAGCACGATGCTCGTGGAGGTAGAATATTCACTTGATTACAGTGCCAAATTAGACAGACATACATACTCATTAAAGAAATAGGCTAAAATTACACTAATTTTTTTTTTTGAGATAGACCAAACTTACACTAGATTACACGCTACCACACAAGACATGAGTAGTCATTAAAGAGAATTAACTAAAATTACACAAAACAAACACTTAATTATCCAAGCAAGATGCTCCTGAAGGTGGAATCTTGACGCTGGCTCACACACTGCCAAGCTAGGTACGGGTGCTCATTAAAGAAAATAGACTGAAAGTTACACAAATATCTTCTTCAAATGTTGCACGGGATGGTGTACATGCAATCCGAGCTCTATGGATGGAATGTCCACCTTACACGTTTGTAAACTTAAGCCGTGGGTATTTACATCAAATTTCACATCATCTTAACTCCAGTACTTATCTAGATGTGACGTTCATTAAAGTATATCAAATGAGTGAGCTTGGAATCTCACATCAACTTAAGTTGCGGGCATTTACATAGCCCACATCGTCTTAACTCTAGTATTTTTCTAGATCTGACGCTCAGTAAAGTTGTTCAAGTGAGTGAACTCGGAATCTCGCATCAATCTTAATTTCACCTCACATCAGTGTGTTGTTGAAAGTTAATTCCATCTATAATGAAATAAATTTGTAATTATTTTCTCCATTTCAATTTATCATTCTTTTTAAAATCTATATTTTTTTATTGGACTTATAATGCATTAATTTTTTCTGGTTAAATTTCAATTCTATCAACATTTTGAATGACATTGAATTTTGTTGTGCACATCATGATTTGAAAAGACATATACAACTAAAAGTCTATGTAAATATATACATTGAAATATGTCACGAAACAAATCCAATCAATATTCATTTTGAGGGAAAGATATATACAATCTTTCATAAAAATTATCTTAAAAAAAATCTAGCAAAACCATTTCACCCTATTTCTTGAGCCACTCAATAAATATTTTTAAATAATATGAGCCAATTCTTTTGTTTGTTTTGTTCATTGCAAATACAAATTTTGAGAAGCGGCTCTCATTTGGTTGTGTTGTACTCATAAAAAAGTGTACAAAATTTTACTTTCTTCTAGATAAGAACAAAGAAGGAAAAGGTATACAATGCTTTTCATATTTATATCCAAATTTGTTTGCTAGTCTATGTAAATCCCATTATAGTATTTGATGTTTTTTTGTATGGTGTGATATAAATGGAAAAGGATTATATTGGGTTCCCACTATATAATTATGTTATAAAAAATTAAAATTATTCTTTTCAACTATACTAAATCTATTTTTCTTTAGGTTAAATTTACTCTTAAATGAGTATTTTACTTTTTATTGTTTTGTGTTTCGTAATGAATTTAATTGTTATAGAAAGAGTAATAAGGTCATAGGGAGGTGAGAGTTGTTCCATATCTCTATCAACTGATATGAATGCTGACAACACATCTATTAGTCAAAGAATACAACCATGCTAATTTTAGAATAAACCTTATTTCCAATTTTGGTGCTTCTGTGGCTGGACATCCTAATGATGGTCTTGTCATCCTTTTTTTTGGTATCTACTTTGGGATTTTGACCCTTTGAAGAAATGAAGTTAAAATAATTAATTTCCTAATTTTTAGACTATATGAAAATAATAGTGTATTTCTATAGATCTATTAATTTGTTTTTCCTAAATGCAATGTAATCTACAAGACCTAACGATAGTGTGACTTATATAGTCAAGTTCAAAAATATTCCCAATTTTACATAAGTTAATCTATTTTTTCAACATGTATTATAGTAGTTTATGTTATTCAAATTGGACTTTGCAGGTCCCTTTCAAGCATAGATTAAAATATAGATATGATAAAAATTTATAAATGAAATCTAGTAAATTTTGACAGTTGGTTCATGAACAAAACTACTCTTTTCATAATATAATTGTTTAGGATTAGTTTCAGTTGGTGAAAATTCATGAAATTCAAAACATATCGTCTACAAGTCCTTGTGGAAATTTACACCGAAAGGTAAATGATAACTCACTAGATTTTGTAAAGTAACACCTATGCTACATGGATCACTCATGGTAGCATCCGCAATGGGGTAATGGTCAGTTTTCTTAGATTGACAAGCACCATGGCAAACAACCTCATCGATCTGTGGGATTCTTGCATGCTTCACCTAAAAGGCATCAAGTAGGGTGGGCTACCAATACAAGAAATTTTTCAAAAAATGTCAGACATAGATTCTCAAAGCCTAACTAGGCCCCATTTTGGCCGCACCATCTTTTGGTGCATGTGAGAAACAAAAAAGATAGATTTTGAACAATGTTAGGAAAAAACCCACAAAAAAGAATTAGGCCCCACCACCATTTGATTCGTGGTAAACAACCAACATTTGACAAATGTGAAGAAGGGGTTAGCACTAAAGAAGGAGCAAGTGAATATCATGATATTGATCGTTATATGCAAAATCAATCTTATGAACATGACCCACATCTTCTAAGCCAGCTACTTAGGGATTTAGAGGAAGATCTTAGATCTTCAAAACAAAATAATCTAGCATCACATGCCCAGAAGAGTCAAAAAGGGCCTGATATTGAGAAGAATCAAAAGGGGGAAATTTTATTTCTTAGAATGTTCAAAACCCTAAATTTGATGCTCATCTGTAGGCCTCTCTACAAAAATATTCCTTGAGTGACAAGTGACATCATGAGGAGGCACAAAAAAAGGATGGTGGGCATCGAAAGGACACTCAAGGTTCAAAATATGTCCAAGCTAGCAAAGATGCTCCCTTCAACTTAGTTAATGCCCAAAATCAATATCACAAGCGAATCACAAACAACACTTCTAGTAAGGGTTTCATTCACCCAAAAGGTCATACAATCAAGGTGTGGAGAAGAGTCGATAAGGGTTCAAAAGCTGTGGAGTTGGCAGTATAAAATCAAACAGATCTGAATGAGAATGAGGGTTTTGTACCAAAAAAGTAGCCAACTATTGGGAAACCATCTGAAGACACTCAAAGAATGATTCAAAGCCAATAAAAAGGAATTAGAGGCATACAAACCAGAAAAGGTGTAAAAAGACTCAAAAAAGGTGCAAGGAGTATCTTAGATCCAACACCTACTTGCAAAAGGAAGACATTCCTTCATCCAAAGATTCTGGAAAGACTCAAAGTGGTAATGTTCGAGTTTCTTTTCTAGAAGAATATCTAAATCCACATATTCAGGATCTCAGACAAAAGGCCCTAATCTGTAAGTTTTGGGACCTACCTTTTGATTTAGAATCTTTAAGAGACTTATTATTTGAGGATTGGGTGGGTGCTAAATAGATCTTTTATCTAGATGAAAAGAAAGGTATTTTTTTTGTTCTTTTTGATGAAAAGGTAATAGGGATGTTGTGTACAAGATTAAATCTTCAATTTATAAGGGGTCTGGCTTGTTTATTCAGCCATAGTGTCCTAATTTCAATCCTAATCAATTTTTGGTAAATTTTGTTCCTTTCTGGATTCAGTTACATGGCTTGCCTCTTTAGTACAGAGAGACTAAGTTGATTGAGGTAATGGAAAACCATGTTGGTATCTTTTTAAAACATGATAATGCTTCGTTTAGAGACCCATCTAAAATAGTTAGGTTATGCATTTTGGTGGATACAACCAAGGATTTTTCAATATTCATATTTCTACAAGAAATGGAGTATGTATTCAAGAACTATGAGTGGAAAATTCCTAGAATGTTTACTTTATCTTCCATAGTGTTGTTCATAAGACTTCAAACTGTAAAGAGACATCATATTCTGGGAATCAAGGCATGTATCATCCTATTATTTTAAAATTTCATAGAGGACCTTCTATTGACTCACAGGGACAATGTGAAGGCTCGATGGAATCCACTTCGTTGGTTGTCCCCGCCTCAATAATTTCTCATGTAACTAATTTAAATAAAGCTAATCCCAACATTGTCAAAAAGAACACATCTATAAATAATCAATCAGTTGCAAAGAGGCTTCCTTCCCAAATGTTATCTGTTTTTGTTTCTAAAGATTGGGTAGTAAAAAATTTATTCTGGCTCAAATAGATTTTATCTTTGCAGTCACTCTAGTTATATTTTCCTCCCATTAAAGTATCTTCAAAGTCTTAGCTTGATGGTAGTGTTGCTTCTCTCATGTTTCCTGCTGATGAATAAAAAATGTCAGTTTTGATAATGTGGACAATGAATGCTCATTGGAGGACTTGGACATAATCAAATTTGCAAATTTAATAGAATAGGGGACATTATTGGAGTTGGTTGAACTAATTGTTATATTAGAAGGTATAAAATTGATAGAGGAAATAGCTTCAGAAGTCAAACAAGAACTGAATCAATCATGAGATTTAGAATTACCTTTATCAAATACTTCTAATGAGGAAATAGATGCTGCAAAAAATGTATTTGTATGGGAGGAGGATTTTGATTTTTTGTAATCTTTAACAATATCTCAAACTCCATTGATTCAAATTTTGGTGAAGAAAACCCTTGGTAAGAGGGGAAGGAAATCTCACAACACTAAGGGGTAAACCCATAAAAGTGGTTTACAATTCGAGTGAGGAAGGAAAAGTTGGAAAAACTAACCCCATGCAAAACATATTGGTTTTTTGGGTTTGAGCAAACCAAAAAAGGGTTTGAATGAACACTGGTTCAAGCTAACCAATTAAATGCAAGGTCCCACCATTCCCACCAAAAAACACAAAGAAAACAGATTTTGAAAGGGGGTTCGATTGAACCCTAGTTCAAGCAAACCCCTAGGGGTTCGCTCGAACCCCACAAGTTCACCCGAACCCCCCTGGTTCACCCGAACCCCCTAGGTTTTCCCAAATCCCCCTTTTCCCACCTTCTCACCATGTGGCACCAAAAAAGTCCAAAATTTTGCGCTTCAAAGCTCGGGTTGAGGATGAAAATGGAGGAGACTTCACAAGCCCAACTAGATGATGGTAGTCCTTAGAACAAGCTATCCAACGAAAATAATTTTAATATGTTTTGGTTTTATTATGTATTTGTTTTTTAGTTTTATTAAACATAGGGTTTTCATCAAAAATCAAGCTCTTTGTTCTGCACATGTGGAAAAATAGTAGATTATCAAAAATAAAAATAAAAAATATGATTTCACCAGATATTGAAGTCCTTGATCTAACAAAAAAAAACATTGATTTTTCGTAGATACAAAAAAGGTTATGTGTTATACAGTCCGCCTACATCTGAATTGTAATTGGTTTGACTTTGAAAATTGATTAAGGAAAATATATTCAATAAAATACTATCTAACCAATTGGAAGCACTGTATATCATAGTTAAAAATCTAAATTTAAAATAATTATAATTTTATCCTTCATGGAGAAAAAGTTATGCATTATATGGTGAGTGTCGCTCCTTAAAAATGTTGTTTATTGAGAAAAACTAGTTTCTGGAGGAGATGGAAAAAGAAGTGAAATGTGATTCCATTTTTTTTGAAAAAAATATATTTAGAATCTACAGAAAAAATGTGACAAATCACTAGTTTGCGTCATCTTCAAATTCTTCATGATTTAGCCACTATAGGTGCTCGAAAGTGAAGATTTAGTTAGAAAAAATATTTCGGTGTCCAATTTTGCCAAAAATTGTAAACTAGTATTGTGGGATCACTCTAAGATTAAAGAGGAAATTGAAGCTGGGCTACAAACCACTCTAGATGGGTTCTTCACTCTGTTTGCAAACAAAAGAGTGAGGAGAGCATGTTGCTCTCCTCGAGCTTTTAATGAAGATCATCTCTTAGAACATCAGGGGCATTAATGCCCCTAGCAAAAGAGCTCAGATCAAGCATCAAATTGATCCTTGTAGAGTTGTTGTAGTCATCATTCAAGAGTCTAAATTGGCAGATGTGCAATTTGATAGCACTGTTAAGAAATGGTCCAAATGGAAAGCAATTTCTTCACTTGCCAATGGTGCTTCGGGAGGACTCATTACATTGTGGAATCCATCTTCAATGTTAGTAGAACTCAAGAGAAATGAACATAATTGGAAACAATTATGGATCCAAAGTTATGACTTGAATTTCAACCTCTTTAATGTTTATGGGCCTACTAAAACTGTTGAGAAGAAAGAATCAAGGGATTCTCTCACAACTGTCATGATGGTATTACTGCTGATAAAATTATATTGGTAGGAGACTTTAATGCCATTACTTCCCATTAGGAGAAATGAGGGGCTATTCTTCCACCTCCCAAAACCATGGAAGATTTTGCTTCTTTCATTCGGGATAATGCACTCATTGATATAAAGCCTATCTCTAGAAATTTTACTTGGACTAATTGGAGAAGAAATTTCTCACAAATAATAGAGAGATTGGATAGATTCCTATCCTCTTTGAATTGGTTGGTTGGTGGTTTCTCTTTATCTTCAAAGATTCTCCCTCTTACTACCTTAGATCACTATGCAATCTCTTTATAATTATCTTCTTCTGAACATTCCAAGAAAAAGTAGCAGATCATCTTTCAAATTGGAAAAAATGTGGTTCATACATGCATATTTCTTACATCTCTTATAGCAAATGGTGGGTTTTAGCTCTATTTGTGGAAGGATCAAAGATGTTTCAGTTTTGCAAAAAGATGTCATTTGTAAAGAAACAAATTAATCATTGGAATATTCATGATTTTAATAATATTTTTCATTAGAAAGAGAATTTATCTAAGCAAATGGAATAGATAAATGAACATATCATTCAGAAAGGTCTTGATCGTCACACTTAGGATCAACAACGGATTCTTCAAGAAGAATGGGTAGAACTGCTTGCAAGAGAAGAGGAGTATTTGAGACAAAAGTCTCGTGAATTTTGGTTAAGAGATGGTGATTGTAATACAATATTTTTTCAAATGTTTGCATAGATAAAAAAAGGCCAATAATTCAATTTTTCCAATTCAAGACAACTCCTCTACTCTAGAAGAAGGAGAAGCATGCCTAGTTGGACTAGAATCATTGCATCTGACTCTTGTCAGAGCAAAGAGGATCTAGGATGAAGTAAGAACTGCTTGCGAAGCTATTCTCAAAGAACTACAAGGTGCCCCTAGTTCCTAATTAATTTCCTTGAAATGCACACTACACTCAATGAAGACATCATGTGCACCAAGATCCAAAATTTATTTCCTTTAACACAATTTTGATATCCAAAAATGATGCAAGGATGAACCTAAAGTTTCAAGGGCCTATAGTTATGTAAAGGAAGGGACACCCATGTTGGTGCAATGAAAAAACTAAGATGCCACACAATTTCTTTTCCCATTTCACTAATCTTCAAAGAGAGTGATGTCTTTCAATGCTTTATGGAGATACATATTCTAGACGATACAAACATAGTTGATAGATTTAGCTCAAAATTCAAGTGCAAGGGAGTGTGTGGATCATGCCACTATCCATTTCTTTAAATGATCTATATATTCTTTCAACTACACATTTTGTTGAGGAGTGAAGGAAATAGTGTGATAAAGATCAATCTCTTCAAAACTGCAAAATTAATAAAAGTGGTGGGTGACATATTCTCTATCATTGTCAATGAGAAGAATCTTGATGTAGTGTCTAGATTATTTATTGGCATCAAACTTAAACTCCTAAAATATATCAGTTAATTACCCATCTTTTCAAAGGAAGAAGACCCATGTGTATCTAGAATATTCACCAATGAATGTCAAAAAATAGAAGGCCTTGATAAAAGACAAGGATGGAAAGGAACCCATAATTAAGTATGAAATATCCCAAATAATATTGAAGCCCTTTGTCCTTCCCTTTATTGATATTATCCTCAAGATGTTTTTCCAAGTCACAAAACAAATAAATAAAACTGAAAAAGCTAATTTAGGGAGAACTTGTTACTGTGAATAATTTATCTATTCACTATACTTAAGTGTACATCAGTTGACGAGGTTAGACAACATCTTGTCTAACTGAATGTGCAACCTTTTAGGCCTCTAGAGGTTAAAAAGTTATTTGGTAAACCTCATGTTATACCTTTTTGAGGTTGGAAGACTTTCCATCTCACTTCAAAGGTCACTCAACACTTGGCATAAAGGTTAATGACTTGGTCATATGGGTTGTTGGTTTGGACATTCCAAGTGATCCTGGGGTTGACACCTATAGGACACTTGTCTACTCATTTGTGCCACATCATGGGGAACTCGTCAATCTAGATGATCGGTGGATTACATCTTCCTTGCTTATTTAAGCAAGCTCATAATGTACATTCAAATTAACTATAAGGTGAATTAGTCTGATCAGTGTGTGCAAGTATGCTTATGTGGAAACACAAGGTTTTTGTTGTTATGATCTTGGAAGAAAATCCTAACATGGTATCAAAGCGATGCATCAAAACCCTTCCCAGCAGCTGCACCAAGCCTAATTAGAGCTCCATGCAATTTATTCTACATGTAAAAATGATCTTTGTGTGGGTGTAATTTTTTGGGTGCATGCAATCTATAGTTTATGGATCTTTTGTAAAAATTGCAAAAAACACAAATAGTAGAGGGTTGAATCGCACTCTGCCCATTACAAGATTTTTGGTCACAATTATAATGCAGGAAATTTGGTGGCAATTTCGGCCTCGTTGCAATTGCAGATCGTGGCTTTTGATTAAATCGTAAGAATTGTGGCCTATCGGCCTGTATGCAAGCGCATATGTGCAACATTTCTCCTCTCAAAGACTCAACCTGCAAGCAAGAGATTATTTACGCCTCCCATTGTGCCCTCTATTTGCATTGGCCTTCATCGTGGTCGATTCAATTTGCATGCATAAAAAGGAAACTTCGCCAAGCAATCTTCTGAACCAGTAAGCATCACCGCTTTATGAGTGGCAGAGAAGCTTGTAAAGAGGCTTTGTGTGGATTGAAGCAGCACAAAAACCTATTTCTCACTCTAGCACATTATGCCATCATTCATATTCTTTTGCTAGTAGCGGTCTCTTTTGCAAAGTTTCTGGCTTTTTTTCAAGTCTAAGGATTGCCGGAGGCAATGAAAGGCTTCGAAACCTTTCTCATTCAGCGCCACTAACCATTGTTTCATGCATTTGGTTCACAACAGAGAGATCAATCTACATTTTCTATGTTTAGCATGTTTATTCAATGTTAAACTACAGATCTCAAAGTCCATTTGCAAGTTCAGTCTATTTCCTACGACTTGCTCTTTGACTCCCATGCAGCCTCTCTTCCTGTGCAACCTTGACGCTCCATTACAGTGCTCTCTTCACACTGCTAGCTGCACATTCTCTCATGCCAATCAATAAGTTTCCAACTCCAACTTACCTTAGTTCTGGTGTTTTTGAATCTCCTATGTGTTGAAACAATATCCATGTGACCCACACCAGCTCTACTTATAGTCACAACTTCAGCAATCAAGTAGATTTGTGTTGTGTGAAGGTTCCCGTTAAAGCATGGACTTCCATAGATCATTGTTTCAGCAACCGAAGGACACAACTCTGACATTTTGAGGGAGGTGGCGTTGTAAGTGCATTGATACACAAGGAGGCGTCAAAGTCATCTGTAAAGCATACACGACTTGCTCTTCTCTTTCTATTTCCTGCGCACCCTCCTCATACTCCTCCACCAACACTTCTCAAAGATCTATACATTGCGCAGGGTTTGGTATAAAGTCTCCAAAAGGGTCACACATCCTTCATTCACCTGTAACGACTCCATATGCCCCAAGGCCCGGTCAATTGTCAATAATGTCATTCACTATGGAATAGTAATTGACATATAAGATCTTTGCCACCTTTGATGGTATATTAATTATTTGGCCACTAACTATAAATTTGTTGTTCACTTCACACATTTATTTTACCAACACTCTTTGTTAAACAACTCTTATACTTCAACTAGTGGTTAATATAATTGTTGAATGTAAGATTAAATTTTGTGGTCACATAAAACTAGATAGTTCATTTGCTTTCCACGGGGGGAGATTATTTTATTTTTTTTGTCATAGTTAAAAAATTTAAAAGAGAGTCAACTTTTCCTTTTGCAATGAATGTGGAAAAGGGAAAGTGTTTATAGGGAGGTTGAATTTTTTTGCCTTGATTAAAAATTTGTAAAAGAGGATTAATTTTTTTTATTTTGCAATGAATTTAGCAAGGGCCAATTCCTTGAATAAGGGTTGTAATTTTATGTTTTTTTTTACCTTTTTTTGAGGTTTGAAAGGCGTATGCCTTTTTAATCCGCCTCATGACATAAAAATTTGAAGAAATTGTAATAACAAATAAGTTTGTAAATGCACTCATATAAAGTGCCACAAATACTTAATGTGTGTTCCACATGGAGGGAATTTGAGAAATTTGTACTAACAGTAAATTATAGTGTAATGGGGGGTTGTGTAGAGTCTTGATTTGACATCACAATTGTGGATCCTCATGATTTAACATCACAACAATGTCTCTATATCATGATCCTCACTTTCATGTGGAGTGCGCTTCTACACACCCCTCTTTTCCACATCTCACACATTCCCACTTCAATTTTAGTTGGTTCCCTGGCTATATTCCCTTCTTGTGCATTAAGGGGGACTATTATGTGTTGCGCTAATGCTTCTTTGAATGAAGTAATGGAGGAATCTCTTTTGGGGAGTTTCTATGAGCCTCTATATTGATCTCTCATATGGGGTAATATTTCAAGTAGATGATGTCTTTGAGATTCTACTACTCTTAATCATAGTACTATCTTATATTTTCAACTCAGAGTTTGGATTGACCTTTGTCTACATGGTTGAGCACTGCCTATATGTCTACTCAATGCAATGCTTTTTATCTCTTATCCCCATCCACAAATTCTTGGGTATCCATTGATTCTAGAAACACCACCATCCGAATGGAAAGCTTACAACTTCAACATGCTTCAAGAGCTCTTCATCATAATTTTCCTATCACCATGGGATATATTTTTTAGAATTCTTAAATCCTTCTCTTTCTCTTTTGGATAGGAGTTTTTTTCCCACTATGTTTTCTCCTTTACTCAACTTTATGAGAGAAATGCATTGTACATGGTTACCTAACATGGGCTCTAGTTGGGACCCATTTCATTTCTATCTATTTGCACTTGTGTGATGTCCCCAAGTATCACTTAAGGGGGGGTGTTAGAGTGAATAATTTATCTATTCACTATTCTTAAGTGTACTTAGGTTGATGAGGTTAGACAACATCTTGTCTAATTGAATGTGAAACCTTTTAGACCTCTAGAGGTTACAAAGTTATTTGGTAAACCTCATGTGATACCTTTTTTAGTTTGGAAGAATTTCTATCTCACCTTAAATGCCATTAGAAACTGGGCATCAAGGTTGATGACTTGGTCAAATAGGTTGTTGGTCTGCACATTCCAAGTGATCCTAAGGTTGACACCTATAGGACACTTGTCTAATCATTTGTGCCACATCATGGGGCACTTTTCAATCCAAATGAAAGGTGGATTGCCTCTTCCTTTCTTATTTAGGAAAGATCATATTTTACATTCAAATTAACTTTAATGTGAATTAGGTTGATTTTTTGTGTGTGAGTGTGTTTTTGTGGAAGCACAAGGTGTTTTTTGTTATGATCTTGGATGAAAATCCTAAAAAAAATATAACCATGTCTTTTTGTGTTGAGTTGCTAAAGGTAGCAATAGTTGAGATGACCAAATCACTCGTAGCATAGTTTTTCTCACAAAATTTAAATTGGCAAGCATTGTTATAGTGGGAGAATAAAGTATAAAGAGAGAAATCATAAAGTGAAGAGTGATTTTCATCCTTTCCAATTATGATAAGAGTTTCATCTTCAATATTATTGATGGAAATAAAATTTTGAGTGAACTTGACCATACTACCATTCTACAGATGAGTGATCTAGTAAATAAAGATAAAATTTAGGAACATAGAGAACACCCTAAAATGTACCAATGCTAGCATCAAATCATTTATTTCCACTAACATCTAGTAGAGAGTCATCCTTGATGAGAATATGAATTAGCAAACAGGGATATAAATGAGAAATGTGTTTTCTATTAGAAGTCAAAGATCCACTGATTGAAAGAATCTATTGAAGAAATGCAAGTAATTTATTTCCATTTTCCTAATTTAGAACAAGATGTGGAGGAATATGTAGTAAATGGGGAAAAATTAGTGTTGTTCATTTTTTAGAAGATTCTTTAGCTCATCAATCTACTTCCATAACTTGAATGTTCCTCATAACCAACCATATAATAGTAGTTACATTTTTTCTTTCCTTCTTATGATAAGTCTGCTTGGATGAAGAGGACTTAGTTTTTTTCTTTTGAAGAAAACAAGGATTATGCTTTTCCTTTATGTGACTTATCTTAGGTCGATCGCATTTCTTGATAGATTGACTTGACTCTTTCTATCCATTTAGCTTTCTAGAAAATAAACACTAAAAACATGACAAATTTAAAAGACCCATTAAAACTATATTTCCATATCCATGCATGAAAATATCAAAGAAGGATGTGAATGAAGGCATAATATATGTGGCATCAATAGTGTGATTGTGAAAGCTATTTCTAGAGAAACGACACATATTAATGTCCAAGTTTGTTGAGGGTAATAAATACAAGATAAATGTGTTTTTTAATCAATACCATAGGCTTTACATTATGATCTAAGTTCATTAATCTTGTGATGTAATATTGAATGTTAACAAATCATTTTGGATCAAGGCTCATTGACTTAGTGTTCATCTAATATCCTTGGACTTCACTAAATTTATCATACATGGTTTTTTATTTTTCCAAAGCTTCATGTAATTTTGTACAAGGCTTAATCTAAACATTAGATAAAAATAAATCAAATCAAATAAAAAAATTATCTTCATGGAAGGGTGCATGCCTTTCCCATCTTAATCTAATCAAAACATTAGATCAAAAGAAATCAAACTATGAAGACAACCAAGTTATTTGGTATGTCGATTCATTGAAGAATTTGTACATGTATTTTATATACCATGTGTGGTTTTTATTACCTTACCTTCAATATATGGAGAATACACTTGTTGCATTAAGACATTTTATCCATTTCAATGACATGTTGAGTAGTTGAACATAGTTAGCAATAGAAATTTAAAGTGACCCATTTGAAGACAACACAAAGTACAAACAAAAGGAGATGTATAAATATAAACACACTAAGAGAGTCCCCTAAATTCACTTGATCAATTAACCCCGCAAGAAAGTGTTGTTTGGGACTTTATAATTGTTGTGATTGTAGGTGCCACTATTAAGAAATCAAAAGTGGACTCTGAATTCAATTCTTACAATTTGTCAAACTTATGTCTTATGTTGAACCTATATTTTTTTATTACAATGAGTATAATATAATAGAATCACTATGAAGTACACAAAAAATAATACAACTTTTAAAGGTTATACCTAAAAAATAGCTTGTATGAGCTTGAACAAAACGTTGAAAGTTTCTAAAATGAGAACTATTAAATAACAACTATAAAGAATTATAAATTCTAGAAAATACATATGTCAAAAATAAAAAATAAATTATTACACCAATGCATCAAGAGCATAAAAAAATATCTCAAATCATTTTTTATTTTTTTGAAAAATAGAGATCATAAGGCCAATTTATCAACTTTTGAAGTTGAACTACAAAATAAAAAAATCTAACTAAAAGGGGAGTAAAAATTTGAATTACCTATTAAGGTCAACATGATGAAAGTCATGGAAAAAGGGTGGTTGAGGGTGGTCTTGATGACAATCATTCATAGAAAAAGGCAAGATGGTAGGAAACTCAAACTACTATCAAGGAGACCCAACCTATTCAAAAGGGACCCTTGTCGTTCGATGAGAAACTCCACTTCTTAGCTAAGGATTTGTAGGCCATTAGTGGTCTGAAGCTTCTAGGAGACCAGTAGTAGTTTTGGTCCCTTGTTGGTTTTGTTCTGTGTGTTTTTTTCATTTCTCTTGTTAGTCAAATAGTTTTTGTTTCTTTAGTTTTTTCTTTCTGGATGTTTCATTTCCCATAACCCCCTTATTTGGCCTCAATGGCCATTTTGTAATGGGTATGGGCCCTTCCCATTTTAATCTAATCAAAACATGATTTCAACAAGCAATCTTCTAATAATTTTCCAAAAATTCTAAAATCTTCTATGAATACAAAATTTCCTTCAATTTTCCTCAAAACCATCATCATACTTAGAAACTACCTATTTTAAATTAAAAAATTATCTTTTTGTACAAAACTGCTCTTACAAAAAACTATTGATTCATGTACAATATTCCTTGAATATGCCACTTAATTGGTAGTGGGGGAGAAGCCCACTACTGCCACCTAGTGGTTTAGTTGTAAGATGCAATGGTGGAAACAAGGCTACTCACTAATGATGGAAGGGAAGCCATGTTGATCGAAACCCCACAAAATATTTCCTCAAGGGAAAAGTTATTAAAATATGACAATTTAATAGCCAATCTTCTATTTTCTGGACCTTCTAAATGTGATGGAAGGGTCTTTTTGACCTTAAATTTCCCCAAAATGATAGGTACCCACAACCTCTAAAAAAAAAAAAAACTTCAAAGCCTTGGAAATCTAGCCTCAAATGTCTAACTAGAATAGAATGAATCTTGATTTAACTTTCTCATCTACTTTAAACTTGATGGTGACAGTAAAAAACTCTAGGAAGCTCCAAAATATCTACAATTGACAAGCCTAAAGAAAGGAACCCTCCCATAAGTTGAAAGTATTTTCACACCTTTTGTATTCTTTAGGTCATCTAAGGATGCAAGAGAAGAGCATATTAAGTGCTTCAAGAAAACAAGATCTACAATCCTATATTTCTTAAACAATGTTAACCTACAACTTGTAATTTTTTCTAGTACCATATAAGATTTTTCTATGAGGTTTTCTAGAAAATAAATGATTAAAGAAAAGAAATAAAAAAATTGAGCATTGAAATAATAAACTTCATTGTATTCAATAGAAAATGCAAAGCATATCAAAATAAATAATTACAACACAAGAGGCTAGAAACATAACCAATACGAAATAAAGTGAATAATGTCCTTAAGTAAGTTTAAACAAGTGTAAAAAGACATAAGTGGAGAACTAACTAGTAAATAAAGTAGTTAGGAGATATACTCTATTCACATTGATAGATACCTACACAAAAAACATTTATCTTGATGACATATGTGTTAGGAAAATAATGTGGTGCTAAGGACCACTATTGGGATCCTACTATAAGAGTGTTGAAATATAAATTATTCTTAACCTTGATTCTAGTCCCTAGGTCTATTTAACAAAAATGAAAAGTAGATAAATGATGGTGGCAAAAAATACCAATTGTCAATCATCAATTATGATGATGTCAAATGTACGATGTCAATTATTCCAATGCAATTTGCTATATATAGGTGTCTTTGCAATGATTACAATAAATGTCAATTTATTGATTGGTAACATTTGATGCCAATTGATGACTAATTGTTATAAGCGGATATGGTCTTGTATGATCCTTTGATTATATGCTCATAATCTCCTATTTAATGTAATTTTTATAGGATGGTGCCTATAATCATGAAATGATAAATGCACAATTTCAAATTTCTAGTGTTCATGCTAACAAATAATAAGCATATCATGACCCTTGGAAAGAAAATATTTTAATTTTAAAAATTAGTGACAAACCACACCTACAATCCTGTCCAAGGGATGAATTTGTAGGTCTCATCCAATTCAATAAATACAAAGTGCTAAGAATTGAGTCAAGTGTATTTTGAGATGGATGATTTAGAATAATGGAATAAATGGTTTATGAAGCTAGTAAGTGCACACACACAAAAAAAAAGTGTGCTAGATTTATACATAATGAAATTCATATAGAATAATCTATAATTTAGATATGAAAAAATAAAATATACACTTATTCCTCTACAATTATCATAGAATCTTTAAAATATAGATTGCTAGAACTCTTGAAAACATCCAATAATATTTAAAAAAAGAGAGAGAGAGACTTATTAAGTAAAGATATAAACATTTAGCAACTTGACATAAATACGACCAAAATGATTATATGTATTTTAGAAAGAACAAATCTTATAATACTATAACTAAAAAAGATTATAATATTATTATTCTAAAATAATTTTATTACTACCATTTTATATGCTTATTTTTCTTTTTTCTAAATTCTTTAAAATCTCCTCACATTAAAATTATTTTTCTTTTATTCGTTTATATTTTACATTGAAAAAATGATATTTCTTTTTAACTTATAAGATTTTTAAAACAATTATTGTAAGTGTAATGGAATCACAGCTCTTTAAGAATAATATACATAAACAAATATAAACTCAAAGTTTCAAAACTCACTAGCTAAGACGAGTTTTAAGAATAATAAGTTAATTTGTTGAACAACATTAATCTTTAAGCTAACACTGCAATTCCTTACAGAATAATAATATTTAAAACACCAAGTAAAGTCGGTATGGTAGAAATAGAAGACTAAGTGGCTATTTCTGGTGGCACGTTCTAAAAATGCAAAATACTTGTACAGCTGTTAACACAAAAACTATAAGTGCGATCAAACCAGAGAAAAACCACCATGGCTTTGAACCGTAAGCCACGATGAACTCTAACAGCAGTCTTATGAAATTACCCCATACACCACGATGCCTAAAATAAGCCACACCTTTCTTCCACCTTTTGTGGTAACGATTTATGGATTCAACAGCTTTATCAATAGAATCGTACCTGGGCATTTCCGTGGGCGTCACCATAGAATTCCAAAGCCGAGCGATCTCTTCATCATTTTCAAGCTTGCCGATGATGATGTCCTCCAGTCTCAAGAAATCCACGTCCCGACTTGTGTCAACCAGGTCGTTCATTAAAATAGCATACCTTGTAATGGGCTTCTGCTTTTCTTGGGAGCAAAATTCCAGGGCAATCAGGTTTCTGAGTATCACCTGCGATCTGTCATCTACTTTGAACTGAGGCAAATACAGTGTGGATTTCTTCTTGTCGAACTTAATGTCACTGATTCCACCCTCCAGTTTCTTGAATTTTATTCCTGATCCCCTTCTTAGCTCCCCTATAGATGGAACGTGTTTTTCTGTCTCCTCTTCTCTGCCGGATAGGCAGTTCGTAGTAGAGTACAAAATGTCAAAGATATGTTTCGTAGTGTAGTATAAAATGAGAAATATGATCCCCAATATGAACAACACGACAAAGACTGGAGTGAGAAGTAGCGCACATAGCCATTTTATACGAAAGCTTGAGGGAAGCTTGAATTCATTAATCCCGCAGCAAATAGTGTGAAAGATCAATTCTTTAATCTTTATACAAATGCCTCTGAATGTAGTTGTGTGAAAGATCAATTCTTTAATCTTGATAAAAATGCTTCTGGATGTAATTGTGTGAAAGATCAATTCTTTAACCTTGATAAAACTATTTTTAAAGTAATTGCAAGATATGAGATTTTCTGACTGGAGATTGGAGGAGGCGGGGACTTGCCTGTCAACAATGTAGTCATGAAGCAATTGCAAGATATGAGATTCTTTGTGGTACTCCGTATTCCTCCCTTCTGCTACTTTGACTGGGGAGAATATTTTTAGTGCTGACTCAAACCAGATATCATCATTTGACCCCAAAATTTCGAACCTGATTTTCTTCAAAGCCCAGAGTGGTAGTTGATTTTCCATCTTAAGCATATCTTTCACAATTTCAGTCAACAAAGGATGATGTCGTTCCCTGCTTAGAATACTATCGATGAAAATCGACACACTTTCCTCTGTATCTTCATCTGCTCGGAACCTGTCGAGGACTTCTAGAACAAAACAGGCATCCCTCACTAGCATCCACGCACACACTTCACTGCTAAGTTTAAATTCTTTAGCGTAGCTTTCCTTTACTTTTTCCTGGACCTCTTTCTCCATAAACTTTTCCATGACCGATTTTAAGCCACCTTTCCAGATGATTTTAAGGTGCATTTTTCTTGCCACTTCTGACTTCAGAAGTTTTATGTCATCATCCAGTCCATCTTTTTCTGGGAAATGGTAAGGACCCAAGGAGACGACTTGAGGAATATAGAACTCCTCAGCATTTTTCCTCAAGAGAGGCTTTGGAACGGTATGAATGAAGCAATGACTGAATTTAGCTGGTCTCATTTCCTGCCCTCTAAACTTCATAGATCTCGACTGTGCAAATAAACCCTACGAACTCTAATTAAATACGATTCTGTCTTTTGTTCATATTTCATCTCCATATATGCCCACGCATTACATCTATAGATTCTCAGAAATGTGTAAAGCCAAGGTGTTTGGAAAAATGTCCTCTAGACTTCCATCAAGACGTACCTTGTCGGTGGCTTCCTGACCGACCAAGATGCCTTCGTGAGGTGGAATCTTGGGATGCTGGATCACACATCCTCAACCTGAGCACGGGTGTTTTATTAAACAAAATAGATTAAAATTGTGCAAAATGAGTGCTTATTTTGTGCTTTCTTTGTTGAAGCAAGATTTTCGTGGAGGTGGAATCTTGACCCCCACAGATGTTCATTAAAGAAAATAGACTAAAATTGCAAGCACGATGCTCGTGGAGGTAGAATATTCACTAGATTACAGTGCCAAATTAGACAGACATACATACTCATTAAAGAAATAGGCTAAAATTACACTAATTTTTTTTTTTGAGATAGACCAAACTTACACTAGATTACACGTCCTCTACGTTACGAGGAATATTGAAAAGAAAATCAACTAAAATTCATAATGCAAAACAAACACCAGACTTCATCCAAAAGATGCTCGTATATGGAATCCTTGACGCCATTCCTACACTGCCAAGCCAGGTGCTGGGGTGCCCGTCTAAAGAAAATAGATCGAAAGTTGATAATAACTAGCACTCTGCTAAAATCCTAAACAAGGCGCAATGGTTGATAGGAAGGATATACTATGGCAATTGCATCTTAGAGGGCGGAGGAGGGACGACGGTGGCCGGGAAAGCGTAGAATTTATTCTTGAAGATCAATTATCCGGGGAAAGAAAATGTCAACTAGCTTATCATGTTGTAGATTTCTGAATATGTGAACACATGAACACATAATTCCAGCTCTTTACATGGTGCTATGAACAACAGAAACAACATAACAGGCTAAGTACAACTGTTAGACTGCAACATTAATGGCCCACAATTCAAGTAATTTGTTGGTTAATGATACAAATTTTGTTAAGGATAAGTCAAAAGGTCTGTAAAACAATCTATACTAAAACCATTTTGTGCAACTTTAAAAAAAATACTATTTATAATTGGTTTATTTTTAGATCTCATTACTAATAATTAATTTTCTTCCTTTTTTTTTTCTCTATTCTTAATTAACAACCAAATAGCAAAAAGAAATGTCCTACTCCTCAACCTTTTCTTCTTTTTTAAGCATATACTTTAAAGATTCTGATTCATTAATCACGATAAGCAAAATATAAAGAATGGATACTTTTTTAAATATTCATATAGTACACATATACATACTTAATAAATACTCGTGATATTATTAACATTATAATCATTTCTTTTTAATCTATTTATTGTTACCATTACAAACATATTATTAAACTATCTATTTATAATTAACTATTATTTATTTAATTGCTTATTTAATCTTATAAGTAAATTACTCTAAGAAGTAATTTAAAAGATTTATTGAATAAAAAGATAACATATAAAATAATTATATTATTTCCTTCATATATATATATATTAAAAAAAAGATAATCTCTTTTCTTAGGAAAAACCTATTAATACTAACCATTATCTATGTATATAATCTTAAATTGGTTTAAAAGAAACCTCCTTAAGAATAAAGGAATATATTCCTTTTACTTTATTTAAGGAATAGCTACCATGAAATTTACCACGATGCTTTATTTTTGTTCTCTTATTTTTTATTTTTTCTAGGGCTCCTCAACGTATATCCTCAGTGAGTTTTAATAATAACAAAGCCAGCATTAATTATTGTGAATATTGTCTACATAAAAAATCTGATGCAACGAAAAGGCCATACTCACCAACGTTCTTATCCCTTCAGTAATAAAGAGGTGCCCAGAATACCATTCATTCTCATGCGGGAATATGGTTTACAATATACTGAATGGAGGAGTATGATACAACGATAAATATAGTCCTAAATTTAGCAGATAAACGATAAATAATACCAGTTGCAGTTATTTCAATGCTAGAACAATGTGGCTGGGAGAAGTATCTATTGATAACAATATGCCCTTTGACCGTATATACCTACTATTTAGTTCGATCCATAATTCTGTGTTGTTTGTTTTCTTCCTAGCAGATAACTCTCCAACATTCTTTGGACTAAGGAATCCCTTTCTTTAAAAAAAATGGACCGATACACGCCATTTAAGAAAACTGTGCTTTACTGGATTAGTGTTAAGGAAGCGTGTCTTACTTTTGTAATGCCATTGATCTGCCATGGCTATCGAGCATCAACTAATTGAAAATAAAAAATAATAAAAACATACACAAGGCACTGGGTAGCACTTACTTCTTTCAACCACAATTTTTAAAATGTTCAAAAGCCCTTTCATCGAATCCACTGAAATGGATGCAAGATAACCATTCATACACTATTACAAGTCACATTAAGACTATAATGGCATCACTCTGGATATTTATCCAAACACTACTGTTTAGTTACAATGATACCGCTTCCCTAGACAATTTCCAACCCCTTTATCTTTCCTCCCAAGGTTAAGTGAAATAGGCGTCAAGCTAATTAACGCAGGGTTGCAACTTAAACTACTCCTTACCAATTCCAACAACCTCTTGCTGTTTGGAAACTGTGTAATTCTGTTCTTTACGACAGAGATGATTGATCACCCTCTAGGAGTAAGTTAAGGGAGAGGCTTAACGTTTGACACTATATTAATGGAATTGACGAAGGGAGATCTTCCTATGGCTAGAAAAGTAGTTGATTAGATTTTTGAAATCCATGTCGTATTTTTACTTCCCCATTTTCGTTAATTAACACTATGTCCAAGTCGGTATCTTAAACCTGGGTACCTTAAACAAACAAAGAGATTTTTGCTACTATGGACAGTAAAAAATCAAAAATAAATATTACACAGGAAAGTTTTCAAAGGAACTGTGCTGCTTTGAGCATTTACAAAACTACAACCATGGTGGGTCTGTGGTATCTAGGATTGCAGGAGCAAAAGTAATGACCGCAATTATATCACTGACAAAATTTAAGAAGTATAGAGAGAGATTGTCTGTAAAAGCTACCGTGGATATCTCCAGTTCAAATCTCAATTCAGAAAATGTGAGCAGGATCACCACGTTCCCTGACCTGGCTGGTTTGGTAATAGATGGTTCAGGAAGGCCTATGTTGTCATTAGAGCAGAAAGTGCATGATGTTGTGCTGAAGCAGGCCGTCATGGTGAAGAAAGAAGGAAAGAGTCGGTTGTTGGATGTGAAGTCATACTTGGTGCCTCCTGGGACCTTGCAGATCCTTGATGAAGCTTATGAGCGCTGCCGAGAAGTCTATGCTGAGAATGCGAATGCTTACTACTTGGGTACTATTTCTTCTTCTAATGTATAGTTTTCTTTTCTTGGTAAATTGTAAACGAGTCTTTATCATCATTTCAATTAAAATACTTCTTATCCAAGTTGTGGCTTACATATTGAAATCAAAAATGAAAAGTAAAAACCCAAAAAAGCAAAATGTAAATCAGGTATTGAAGGCTCACTGATTGTTGAGCTTGTCCAAATGAAAAGAAGCGCGGGTGGGTGTCACTTCAACGCCTCTCGTGCAGAGCTGCTACGTTGCCACCACTCCACTATAAACATAACCAAACAAAATATCAATTCAAGTCAGTATGAGGTTCTGAAGAGCCTTTAAGCTTCGAGATTGGGAGGATGGTACTGACCCGAACTGCTCAACAACAATTTAACTAAACCAGTCAAAATCTCTGTAGGGATTTTGGAAACAGTCTTTGTTCTTCCCTTTACTTCAAATTCCAATCCAAAACTATGTAGACAATGCCTTGCGTCCAGGTGAGAGCCATATAAGTTTTCTTAACATTTATTGCATACAGTAAATTTTTGGTGGCTGAGTAAATTGGAGGGCAAGAACGGAGACCCCAAAAATGGTGTGGAACGACGCAAGCGCACCCAGAGCCATACTGGTGACATAAGGCAGTGTCTGGAATCTACATTTTGTGTACTTGTAGACGCCATTCAACCACGTTTTCTATGCCAAAATCTAGTTGGTGCCATCTGAAGATTTTTTTGTGGCTTTTTGCTTTCTTCTATAAGCTGGAAAAGATAGTTAGCATTTGTAGATGGCTTATGCAGAAGACTAGTCAAGTTTATTATTAGCTGAGCTTTGACTGCTATTGGAAACTATGTCTGCCATGGCTATCGCCACACACCCTTCCTGCTCGACCACAGTACATGGTACCCCTGAGGAAAGAAAAAGGGTCAACTGAACAGATCAATCAACATCATATGCTACGTAACTAGAATCAGAATACCCACAATCTGGCAGGGGGAGGCCTAAAAAAAATTTCGGCATCAGATAGTAGACTTTTCTGATGGGATTTCCCAACTATAATAGTCTATTAGCTAAATATCTTCTTCAAATGTTGCATAGGATGGTGTACATGCAGTCTGAGCTCTATGGATGGAATGTCCACCTTACACATTTGTAAACTTAAGTCATCGGCATTTACATCTAATTTCACTTCATCTTAACTCCAGTACTTATCTAGATGTGACGTTCATTAAAGTATCTCAAATGAGTTAGCTTGGAATCTCACATCAACTTAAGTTGTGCGCACTTACATAGAATCCCACATCATCTAGTTAAATCTAGTTATTTGTCTAGATTTGATGCTCACTAAAGTTGTTCAAATGAGTGAACTTGGAATATCACATCAATCTTAATTTCATCTCACATCAATGTGTTGTTGAAAGTTAATTCCATCTATAATGAAACAAATTTGTATTTATTTTGTCCATTTCAATTTATCATTCTTTTTAAAATCTATATATTTTATTGGACTTATAATGCATTAATTTTTTCTGGTTAAATTTCAATTCTATCAACATTTTGAATGGCATTGTATTTTGTTGTGCACATCATGATTTGAAAAGACATATACAACTAAAATTCTATGTAAATATATAAATTGAAATATGTCACGAAACAAATCCAATCAATATTCATTTTGTGGAAAAGATATATACAATCTTTCATAAAAATTATCTTAAACAAAATCTAGAAAAACCATTTCACCCTACTTCTTGAGCCACACAATAATTATTTTTAAATAATATGACCCAATTCTTTGTTTGTGTTGTTCATTGTAAATACAAATTTTGAGAAGTGGGTCTAATTTGGTTGTGTTGTACTCATAAAAAAGTGACTAAATTCTACTTTCTTCTAGATAAGAACAAAGAAGGAAAAGGTATACAATGTTTTTCATATTCATATCCAAATTTGTTTGCTAGTCCATGTAAATCCCATTAGAATATTTGGCATTTTTTTGTATGGTATGATATAAATGGCAAAGGATTCTATTGGGTTCCCACTATATAATTATGTTTTAAAGAACTAAAATTATTATTTTCAATTATACTCAATCTATTTTTCTTTAGATTAAATTTACACTTAAATGGGTATTTTTTCTTTTTATTGTTGTGTTTTTTGTAATGAATTTAATTGTTATAGAAAGAGTAATAAGGTCATAGGGAGGTGAGAGTTGTTCCATATCTCTATCAATTGATATGAATGCTGAAAACAAATCTATTAGTCAAAGAATATGACCGTGCTAATTTTAGAATAAATCTTATTTCCAATTTTGGTACTTCTAGGGTTGGACATCCTAATGATGGTCTTGTCATCCTTTCTTTTTGTATCTTCTTTGGGATTTTGGCCCTTAGAAGAAATGAAGTTAAAATAATTCATTTCCTAATTATTAGACTATCTGAAAATAATAGTGTATTTCTATAGATCTATTAATTATTTTTTCCTAAATGCAATGCAATCTACAAGACCTAACAATAGTGTGACTTATATAGTCAAGTTAAAAAATATTCCCAAGTTTACATAAGTTAGTCTATTTTTTTAACATGTATTATAGTAGTTTATGTTATTCAAATTGGACTTTGCAGGTCCCTTTCAAGCATAGATTCGAATATAGATTTGATAAAAATTTATAAATAAAATATAGTAAATTTTGATAGTTGGTTCATGAACAAAACTACTCTTTCATAATATAATTGTTTAGGATTAGTTTCAGTTGGTGAAAAATCATGAAATTCAAAAAATATCATCTGCAAGTCCTTGTGCACATTTCCACCAAAGGGTAAATGATAACCCATTAGTTTTTGTAAAGTAATGCCTATGCTACATGGATTGTTCATGGTAGCATCCACGATGGGGTAATGATCAGTTTTCTTAGATTGACAAGTGCCATGGAAAACAACCTCATCGATCCACATGATTCTTGCATGCTTCACATGAAAGGCATTGAGTGGGGTGGGCTACCAATATAGGAAAGTATTCAAAAAATGTTAGACATAGATTCTCAAAGCCTAACTAGGCCCCATTTTGGCCGCACCATCTTTTGGTGTGCATGAGAAACAAACAAGAAAATTTTTGAACAATGTCAGTAGAGAAAACTTTAGTGGTGAATCTTTGCCAATTCGTGAATAATTGAAATTGAGACATCCAAAAATGGTGAATAGTACAAGCTAAAAAGGATGTTAAATTGCCAGGTTTTTACAAAGAAATTATTTCATCTCGATTAATTCGCCTATGCATTATTTTTTAAACGATGCATCATTGGAACCAATTCGCCAGTAGTTTATACTATAATTACAAATATTAATTATATTTGCTAGTAATATTATATTACTACCATTAATTTAGGGCCAATATCGCCACAATAATAAATTATCATTTAATTTTAGGGATATTTTAGCCTTGAATAAGGCTTTTATTTATTACCATCGAATCATTGATTACCATTTTAATCAGATAATTCTGGTGCAACCTGATATCTGTTTTTAGCAGTTTTGTTGAGGGGCCCTCGAATTTGTTTCAAATACACAATTAACGACCGTGTGGACCCAAAACAAATTCCTTTGGGTATCTCAGTCAAGCCTTTTAAAAGGCACATGCATATTAGGTCATGGAATCAACCTCCAACCATCTGATTAAAAAGCTAATCAATGGTAACAATTTAACTTTTCATTTAGTCTTACTTTTAAAGTGATATTTTTAGAAAATAATTAATCTGTGTGTGATCCAATGCATTTTCGATAGTGAATTTATGCTTCGATAACGTGCTAGGGCCACTATCCCCCAACCCTATGAGAGGGTGTTGCCCCCTCGACCCCCACAAGGGGGCTTTGCCCCAATGAACTGCACAAGGGGTGTTGCCCCTTGACCCTGCTGGTGGCTGCCACCCCCAAGCCCCTACTTCAATGTTACAAAAAACAAAAAAATATGGGGGAATTGTGCCAACCAACTATGCAAAATTTTTAAAGCAAAGATTCACCATTATAATTAATCTTTTTAGTGACTATTCACTAGGATTCACCATTGTGATGATTATTTTTACCAATTATTCATTAAGATTTTCTGAGATTTTACAATTTTTTTTAATAATGTGCATAGATTCGCTAGGAAAAATAATAATTTTTTTCAAATAAAAGGAAAGATTCACCAGGATTTTACACCTTCATCGAGGGGGGACAATTTCTTAAAGTTATCCTTGAATGTCAAGGAAAAACCCACAAAACAAAACTAGGTTTCGTTTGGCCCCACCGCCATTCGATTCGTGATAAACAACCAACATTTGACATATACGAAGAAGAAGGGGTTAACACTGATGAAGGAGCAAGAAAATCTCATGATACTGATCGTTATATGCAAAATTAATTTTATGAATGTGACCCACAACTTCTAAGCCAACTACTCAGGGATTCAGAGGCATATCTTAGATCTTCAAAAAAGAATAATCTAGCATCACATTCCCAGAAGAGTCAAAAAGGACTTGATATTCAGAAGAATCAAAAGGGAGAATTTTTCTTTCTTAGAGTGTTCAAAACCCTAAATTTGGTGCTCATCCATAGGTCTCTTTGCAAAAATATGCCTTGAGCGACAAGCAACATCCTGAGGAGGCACAAAAAAATGATGGTGGGCATCAAAAGGACACTCAAGGTTCAAAATATGTCCAAGCTAGCAAAGATGCTCCCATCAACCCAGTTAATGCCCAAAAGAAATATCACAAGCGAATCACAAATAATACTTTTGGTAAGGGTTTCATTCACCCAAAAGGTCATACAATCAAGGTTTGGAGAAGAGTTGATAAGGGTTCAAAAGATGTGGAGTTGGTGGTATAAAATAAACAGATCAGAATGAGAATGACGGTTTTGTACCAAAAGAGCAACCAAGTATTGGGAAACCATATAAAGACACTCAGAAGCATGACTCCAAAGCCAATAAAAAAGGAATTAGAGGCATACGAACCGAAAAAGGCGTAAAAAAACTCAGAAAAGGCGAAAGGAGTATCTTAAATCCAACCCCTACTTGCAAAAGGAAGACATTCCTTTATTTGAGTTTCTTTTCTGGAAGAATATCTAAATCCACAGATTCAGGATCTTAGACAAAATGCTCTAATATGTAAGTTCTCAAGCCTACCTTTTGATCTAGAATCTTTAAGAGACTTATTATTTGAGGATTGGGTAGGTGCTAAATAGATCTTTTATCTGGATGAAAAGAAAGGGATTTTTGTTGTTCTTTTTGATGAAAAAAGTAATAGGGATGTTGTGTACAAGATTAAATCTTGGATTTATAAGGGCTCTAGCTTGTTTATTCAGCCATGGTGTCCTAATTTCTGATCAATTTTTGGTAAATTTTGTTCCTTTATGGACTCAGTTACATGGCTTTCCTCTTTAGTACAGAGAGACTAAGCTGATTGAGATAATGGTGAACCATGTTGGTATCTTTTTAAAACATGATTATCCTTTTTTACATATCCATCTAAACTAGTTAGGGTCTGCATTTTGGTGGATACAACCAAGAATTTTCCAATCCAAATTCATATTTCTACAAGAAATGGAGTATGGATTCAAGAACTATGGGTGGAAAATTCCTAGAATGTTTGCTTTATCTGCTATAGTGTTGTTCATAAGACTTCAAACTGTAAAGAGACATCATATTATGGGAATCAAGGCATTTCTAACCCTATTATTTCAAAAGTTCATAGAGGACCTTATGTTGACTTAGAGGGACAAAGTGAAGGCCCAATTGAATCAACTTCATTCGTTGTCCCCGCCTCAATAATTTCTCATGTAACTGATTTAAATAAAGCTAATCCCAACATTGTCAAAAAGAACACATCTATAAAGAATCTATCAGTTACAAAGAGGCTTCCTTCCCCAAGGTTATCTATTTTTGTTTCTAAAGATTAGTTAGTAAACAATTTATTCTAGCTCAGATGGATTTTATCTTCACAGTCACTCTATTTATAGTCTCCTCCCATTAAAGCATCTTCAGAGTCTTAGCTTGATGGTGTTGTTTCTTCTCTCATGTTTGTTGTTGTTGAATCAAAAAGTGTGACTTTTGATAATGTGGACAATGAATGCTCATTGGAGGACTTGGACATAATCAAATTTGCAAATTTACTAGAATAGGGGAGATTTGGTTGAACCAATTGTTATATTAGAAGGTATAAAATTGATAGAGGAAATAGCTTCAAAAGTTGAACAAGAACTGAATCAATCATTGGATTCAGAATTACCTTTATCAAATACTACTAATGAGGAAATAGATGTTGAAAAAATGTATTTTAAGGGGAGGAGGATTTTGATTTTTCGCAATCTTTAACAATATCTCAAACTCCATTGATTCAAATTTTGGTGAAGAAAACCCTAGTAAGAGGGGAAGGAAATCTCATAACACTAAGGGGTAAACCCACAAAAGTGGTTTACAATTCAAGTGAGGAAAGAAAAGTTGCAAAAAATGACCCCATGTAAAAAAAATTGGTTTTTTGGGTTTGAATGAAACCTTTGGTTCAAGCGAACCAAAAAAGGGTTCAAATGAACTCTCGTCTTAAGTGGACCAATTAAAATGAAAAAAGTCCCACCATTCCTAACACTCAAAACACAAAGAAAACAATTTTTGAAAGGGGGTTCGAATGAACCCTAGTTTGGGCAAACCCCTAGGGATTCTCTCAAACCCCCCTAGTTCACCCGAACCCCCTTTTTCCCACCTTCTCACCCTGTGGCACCAAAAATGTCCAAAATTTTTTGCTTCAAAGCTCGGGTTGATGATGAGAATGGAGGAGACTTCACAACCCAACTGGATGATGGTAATCCTCAGAACGAGCTATCCAACGAATATAATTTTAAATGTTTTGGTTTTATTATGTATTTGTTATTCTAGTTTTATTAAACATAGGTTTTTCACTAAAACTCAAGCTCTTTGTTCTACACATATGGAAAAACAATAGATTATCGAAAAAAAAATTAGAAAATATGATTGCACCAGATATTGAAGTCCTTGATCTAACAAGAAAAAACATTGAATTTTGATACATACAAAAAAAGTTGTGTTATACAGTCTGCCTACATTTGAATTGTAATTGGTTTGACTTCGAAACTTGATTAAGGAAAAAATATTCAATAAAACACTATCTAACCAATTGGAAGCACTATATATTGTAGTTAAAAATCTAAATTTGAAAGAATTAGAATTTTATCCTTCATGGAGAAAAAGTCATGTGTTATACAGTGAGTGTCATTCCTTAAAAATATTGTTTACTGAGAAAAACTAGTTTTTGAAGGAGATGGAAAAAGAAGTGCAATATGATTTCAAAAATTTTGAAAAATATATATTTACAATCTATAGATAAAATGTAACAAATCACTAGTTTTTATCATCTCCAAATTCTTCACGGTTTAACTGCTATAGGTGCCCAAAAGTGAAGATTTAGTTAGAAAAAAATATTTCAGTGTCCACTTTTCCCAAAAATAGTAAACCAGTATTGTAGGATCATCCTAAGATTAAAGAGGAAATTGAAGCTAGGCTACAAACCACTCTAGATGGGTTCTTCACTCTGATTGCAAATAAAAGATCGAGGAGAGCATGTTGCTCTCCTTGAGCTCAATGAAGATCATCTCTTGGAATGTCAGCGGAATTAATGCCCCTGACAAAAGAGCTTAGATCAAGCATCAAATTGGTCCTTGTAGAACTAATGTAGTCATCATTCAAGAGTCTAAATTGGTAGACGTGCAATTTGATAACACTGTTAAGAAATGGTCTAAATTGAAAGCAGTTCCTTCACCTACCAATCGTGCTTCAGGGAATTAGGAGGACACATTACATTGTGGAATCCATCTTCAGTGTTAGTAGAACTCAAGAGAAATGAAGAGAATTGGAAACAATTGTGGATCTAATGTTATGACTTGAAGTTCAGCCTCTTTAATTTTTATGGGTCTACTGTAATTGCTGAGAAGAAAGATCTATGGGATTCTCTCACAACTGTCATGGATGGTATTATTAGTGATAAAATTATATTTGCAAGAGACTTTAATGCCATTACTTCCCATCAAGAGAAATTAGGGGGTATTCTTCCACCTCCCAAAACCATGGAATATTTTTCCTCCTTCATTCAGGATAATCCACTCATTGATATAAAGCCTATCTCTAGAAATTTTACTTGGACTAATCGAAGAAGAAACTTCTCACTAATAGTAGAGACATTGCATAGATTCCTATCCTCTTTGAATTGGTTGGTTGGCAGTTTCTCTTTGTCTTTAGAGATTCTCCCTTTTACTACCTTAGATAACTATGCAATTGCTTTATAATTATCTTCGTTTGTTCCAAGGGTATGTGCAGGATCATGATGGGCCAAAAAGTGATGATATGTAAGTGATATGATGGCCCATGTGGCTGACAACTTTTTTTTAATCCAAAATTGATGAAACAGAAAGGGTTTTTAAAGGAGATTCTCAAATTTCCACCAATATAAATTATGCTTTACTTTGAATTTAATAAATAATTATTATTCATTTTCTATTTGAATTACGACTAAAGTCCTAATTGATAGGCTAATTGAAAAACATCTATAGCTTTCAAACGGTATCACATTTTTTGATCTGAAACATGCGTCACATTATATGCTTTGCATACTATAGGATTAAAAATAAAATTGAATTTCATGAAGTTTTGACCAAGTTAAGGTGGTCAGACATATGAGTTTTTATATTTTTTAAAAGTTGTAATAAAAAATTAATAATTTTTTATTTACATGGAAAAAAATTACAAAAAAATATGCATCACATCGGGACATGAGTCCTCTACTTATA